>CM056993.1:34602730-34912730 GCA_029891345.1 Dryococelus australis
CCACCGTCTGGCTGGAAGTATTTTTCGAATATGAGACCTAGAAGCCTAGTAGTAGTAAGGGCGACTTAGTTAAACGCATCGAAAGTCTGGTCGCCTTTATGCGCAAGGTAAAAAACTGGCATGTAGTCTCCCTCGTCGACTATCCTCTACGGGACTTTCAGTGGAGACCCTAAAATTTATGATATAATAATAAAACAGGTGTCTTAAATATACCTACGCTATTTTATGTAGTCTGCACTGGAAGTTATACACATAAAAATTTATTCTAAAACATCCGTATTAACGTTTTTTTAAAACTTAAAAAAAAAAAAAAAAAAAAAAAAAAAACACGCATTAGAGAATTAAATGCAAAATGAAGATTAATATTCGGTCTTGAGAAAAAATTATTTATTTCATAATTTCTTAACCACATGGGAACATAAGGATATAAATGTAACTGTACAAAACCTAAAACATTGCTTATATTTAGTTCTCCTCTACGCCATCTCAAGCTTTGATTTTTAATGTTCGGTAATAACATTTAAGTATGCAAATATGTAATAACAAAAAAATGCAGCATGGTTGGTATTTTTCCCACTTAAGTCTCAGACTCACTATATTGAAATATTTAATTTCCTGATATAGGCTCTTCGCGGTAAAGAGAACACTTTTGAAAGCCCTGTCATTGGGAATAATATTAAATAAATATATTTTAGTTTATCCTTAGGCGTTAACTTTCGAGCGTGGTAGAATGTACACACCGTATTTATTACTTGCATGGCAATATTTATATATATAAAAAAAAAAAGTTGTTACAGGATAAAAATTAGCTGTAAGGGAAATGTAACTAGCTCCTAAAAAGTGCTCACTTTACCGTGAACAGCCTATTATGTAGGTTTGTGTAAGGTAATTTTTTTTAATGTTACAGTAAACGTTTACCTATTTTATTTACTCTGTGTTTTTCAGACATCAAATTCAAAATTTCGTCACACACATAATATTTTGAAGTTTAAAATATCAATCTTTTTCTGCCGACCAGATATCAAGTAGTAAAAATAAAGGTACAAAAATATTAAACAACTCATAAAATATACATTTCTTCGCAGCGAGAAATTCCGAATAGTTACTCCGCAACTGAAATGACGATACGGGAAACGAATTTCTGCGCAAGGCGTGTTTTGTCGAGAGTAAGGTCCAGCGGGGCGGGGCGCAGGGTCCGCGTGGCGCAATAACGTCGCGCGCGCGATTGAACGCGTCGACGAGCGTCGAGCGTCACGTGACCTCGGGTGGCGTGATGCTGACATGGATGCCCGCACTCCCCAGCGCCGGGCCGGCATGCCCTCTCGCCAGTCGGCGCCGCTCCGCACTTTGCTCCGACAGTCGTGTCGCATTCCGACGCGTCGCGCAACTCGCCGAGGGCGTTGTTTTCGCGCAGCGAGGCGGCAAACAACTGGTCATGCCAGCGAAAGGCGGAGGATCGCTACCGCCCCCCATTTACCGTGCGCGACAGCGGTAGACACTAGATAGGTGCTTACAGTCGCAAAATTACCAACGTACACATTTTACCACTAGAATTTGTGATTTTATGGAACACATCTGTTTTTGAGTCAAAACTATAAGTGTTTTGTATCTCAAACATACTGATTTAACCTACATATATCTCAGGTGCTGATTTAGTAACTTACTAAAACGATTAGAAATATTTAATCCGTTTTTTGCACTGCTTCTGCGAGATTTATTCTATTCTGTTGGTCACAATTGGAGATAACGTGAGTATTTCAAAGACAGAGCTAATTATTGCCGAAAAAACAGCATTCGGCAACTAAATGGTGTTAGTCAAATAGCTTCTAATTAAGCACTTTTAAAGCATCGTTCTAGAACCTCTCAAGAATAATGCAAGCTGTAAACATACTATAAATGCTACACCGCAATCGAAAAAAAAAAAAAAAAAAAAAAAAAAAAAAAAAAAAAAGACGTTTTATTTTTTTAATAAGCTATTTTATTCGATATTGAACACAGCTCGATTATTAACTATTTCAATGAAGCGTGTTTATGAAAAAATAATCATTAAAAACTATTATTTTTGTTTTATTATACCTGGTGATTATTTTTCGTGATGCGTGTCTGCTGTTGGTATCAATCCAGGCACCTAACACCCACTCACTACCCCTGTAAGAAGACTTCAAAATAAGAAGATCGTTACAACATGGAAGTGTTCGCTCTTGCCTCCTTACTTGCTCTGTGGTGTGCAAGTCTGAAATTTTTATTCCCTTGCTAGCTTTTACCCGAGGCTCCAGCCGCGTGCAAAAAAATAAAAAACAGACCACCAACCAGCACCTACTCACAAACTTTAGAGTACCGTATTATTGGATAAATGAAACTTTACCTTAATATCTTCTATAGCGTGTAGTATTTATTTATTTTTAAATATGAATTAACAATAGCGAGAGCAGCGACGTGTTGGCAATGGGTGGTAAGAAGTAGTTCACAGTTAAAATATTATTTAACCTGGTTTTTTAGTGTACTGCTTGCAAATTAAACGGTGCCTATTGAAATATTAAAATATTTAGGTAGCATCGATGACAACATATCTCATTTTTACAGTTTAAAATAACAACGGAAAATATCGTGAGTAGGTGGTACGGTGTTGTTTTATCGAACAAGAGCATCTATGAAGCAACTGTCGGCTGAGCGAGGCTTGTCGCGCGCGCGCTCTCTCTCTCTCTCTCTCTCCTCTCTCGCTCTCTCTCTCTCTCTCTCTCTTTGTCTCTTTCACGCTCGGGAAGTTTCACTTCGCTAGTACGTCAAAATAATTGTACATGTTTTCAATTGTAGCATATTTCATACTTATTACAGCAAAATAAAGATTATATAATTTGTAATTTACAACTGAAAAGAGATTTTAATGTGTGAATACTTATTGTAATATATTTAGATACGATGGCAGGGCAGAAACAAAGTGAAGTTGGCAGACGTGGCGAGCCATGACATGGCGGGTTGCTGTTTTACCAAACGAAGCGTAAATTTCACTTACTCCGAAAAATACTTCAAATTACCGCATCATGTTTGTAGACGTTGTGTTTTTAACCTACCTAAGCAAGTTACGATGCTGTGATAAATCTGTGTTTCCACGGCAGTAATAAATATACTGTGACGTGTGTTTCGTTAATCATTGCGTCTGTAAAATGGCGTGCCTTTGTGCATCGTGGTCAATACGCTGGCCCTATGAGTGCGTGATTTCAAATATTTGTTATTAACTATTTATACGTTATAAATGTGAACTGTTTTTATGGCGAAGTTATTTATTTACATCCACGTCTGTTTATTTATCACAACGTTGTACCTTTGCCCTGGTGGGTGTTTGAAACACAGTCGTGTAACGTGATTTACCACCAATTAATAAAATAACCAAGCCCAGCCCCAATGCAAGTTATGGCAGGCTTATTTGTGTGCATGTTCACTGCTATATTTTAAGTTTCTATAACAAAAAATGAGCGACACGAGTTGCGTGCTTGATTTTAATGTCGCTTTTTCGTTGGGCTGGCTATTCCTTCGTTGTTCGAACTGAGGCCGTCCTTTTTAAGAAATAATCCAACACATATCAATAACAAAAAGTTAAATACTACAGTTCATTACCCCGCAGTTGTAACAGTGTTTAACACAGTCGCGGGAAAATATTAACGTACATTACGTGTAATGTGCTATGTCATGGAAAACAAATATGTTACTGTAACGTAACCGTAAGAACCATCGTTAATTCAGGCATTTTTAAAACGTCATAAATCTTGTTATAGGCCTAAACTGTGAATATTGGTACGAAATGGTTTTTGAAATACATCTAAGACAGAATTCTTTGAAAAGCTGTAAACAGTAAACAACACACTTGGCAGGTATAAAAGTAGAAGTCACATTCCAATGTTTATTTTTAGGTGCAGAGAAAGTATACGAACACGTATACACACACAATGGCATGTAAACATTGATTTTGACAGATGCTACATGACAGTCACATGGCAATGTTTGTTTACATTGGGCGGAAGGATACGAAACGGGCCTGCAAGTAGATATTTAGCAGGGCTCCGAGAAAGTTGCTTCCAATGGGGAATGGACTATAGTTTTCTCCAGGCCCTCTCCGCTTTGCCTGGTTTTCTATGCCCCTTACTAGACCCTTCTTCTTTCGGGGTGTGTCCATGCCTACAATTGCAGCCATGGCACCAGATAATCCTGCTATAGCCGCGATGCATGCGTCCATTTCATCATAATAAACCCGACGAAATGCATAAAGGGCGTGCCCTGAGACGCATCCCATTCTCCAACCGTCTTAGCTACTAACAAGCATGTCGGAGGACACATAGAACTGTGAAGGTGCTCACGTTGGCGTAGCGGGATTTGGGGGCTCGCCAAAAAAATAAACAATAGCGCCTACTCATATGGTTGTTTCATATTTTATATATTTCCTAAGAAACTGTTCGTTTTTCAGGGATGAAAAGTACCCTATGTGCTAATCCAGAATATAATCCACCCCTGTACCAAATTTCATCCAAATCCATCGAGCCGTTATGACTAGAGTGAGTAACATACAAACATACAAACTTTCGCATGATATTATTAAGATTGGACCTCATCTGTGTGTAAAAATGTTTCCCCCATTATTTTTCCTCGGCAGCGAGAATTTTCGTTCTCTTAAGGGGTATGTCCGTCTCTAATGACCACGCTGTAGACGAGACGTTAAGCTCACCTTTCTAACTACCTACCTTAAGGGAAATACCTAATAAACAATATTAAGGTCACTGCCTGCCAGGTGGCAGCTGCGAATTTTTAAAGTTTCGCCTCAGTGCGCTAATTTTCAAAAGTAGGTGTTTAAAACGTAATGTATCATTCACGAATTGTTAAGGAGACGTTCCCTACAGCAGGAGATTTTTCCATAACATATGTAGCCTGTTTACAAGGAATTTTTAGAATTAATGTTTTACAAAAAAAAAGTACATACTGCCTACGTATATTGAAAATAAACGTTCGTAATGATCTTCTAAAAAAATTCGTGAAGAATACAGCTTGTTCGAAACGCTATGTTTATAATTAACGCCCTGGGGGGGGGGGGGGATAATTTCCTTAAATTGGATTTCCTATTAAAATTTAGCAGCTTCCAACCAGTAGGCAAGGCTCTTAAACACCTCCAGGTCACAACCTCCCATAAGGATAGAATTGTGACGGCGATGGAAAATTAACATAAACAAGCTTCGCATGTGCTCTGTTTCCTATTGGCTGTACAACGGTTAATTGAGCACTTTTGAAAATCCTGCTTAAGATCTACTTGTACGCACGTTATTTATTATTTCGCCTTATGCCGTGGGTCTCATCACTTTATTAATACATCGGTCGAGTGAAACTGTGAAATTATTAGACAAGTAAATATTTTACAAATCTGCTTTCGTTTTTACACTTTGAAGCATTAAATAACAGAAAGCGAAATGAATAGTTTAAGTTATCATGAATGGTTACCTACCACTTTTTATATGACTTTAAGATATGGAACTACTTTCCATCCATCGTTACCAATTTTACAGTGGGCGCATGTCACTCAGTGCGCGCCTTAAAAAATATATAGGCCGAGGCAGTGACATTTTTCTAACGTTGTTTTCAAAAGTGCTCACTTTATCGTGAGCAGCCTTTAAGAAGAATATTTTAAAATCGTTACAGCATTGTCGCTATAGCTTAAAACAATGTTATGCAAAACAACAAACATTGTAAACAGAAGGCTCATTTACAGCGATTTTTGCTGACTTTGACACATTTCAACGACCACATTTATGTTTCAATAACCACATTTATGAATGGGCAACTAAATATCTACTATAATTTCTGTTCTGAAAAAAAATGCTTGGAAATATTCCATAGTCTTATTAATTTTTTAATTAGAATGTACGTAAATACTATACTTACAATATGGTCCATATGACAACTAGGCAGGCCTCGTGAGGCTGATATTGTTTTTGGAGATTTTGAGAATATTAATGGTCTCGTGGTATATCGATTATACCTTCATAAATATACCAAATAATATAAATAATAATATCCATAATGTTTTTAAGCCTAAATATGAGAATTTCAACATGTATTGTATGCATTCCAAAAAGTTATTTTAACACTTACCAGCCAAAGTGTGTATTGAAGTTCACGAGAGTGGTATGCCACAATTTGTTTAAAATCCGACACTTGGCGCACCTGAGGTCTAAGGGTTTCGCTTCTAACAGTTTTGACTTTAAACTTTAGCCTATCTCAAAAGTTAAAGTTGGAATTTTGACTAGTCGCACAGCAACTTCAAAAAATAAACCTTGACGTCTTGATTAAATTAGCAGTTGTTTTGAACTTTAGCCTAGCGTATTGTTGCACGCCCACTGCTTCACATCTCGCGCGGGTGAATGGAAGTGAAGGACAGCAGTTATATGATAGCGGCAGCGGCAAGTCAAAGGATTGTTTTGAAAAAACAGGCGAGAGATAGGCCGGTGGTCGCGTATCAATTATAGAAAGCGAGCCGACACGATAATTCTTTTTGCGGTTCACGCTACTCGCCCTAGTTGTGTTGATTTCTGCTTTTAGCTGAAGAATGCTCTGGATTACTGACTTCTTTCTCCCAGCGTGACTCGGGGTGAGGTGAACCTTCCAGATGGTCAGGGCGAACGATATAAAAGCGTGACAGGCCTCCGAGCGGAGTAGTTGATGAATGAATGAGTGGCTGTGTTCCGAGTGATAGAAGAACGAGTGGCAAGAGAAGTGTCAGCGGAAGGGAAATCTGCGACTGCGAGTATCACGCAGTGAAGGGTGCGGCTGGCAGGTTGGACTATCGGATTAGATGTGTGAGTGAAGGACATTGCAAATGGTGGCAGCAGATGGACTGAACACGTGTTGATGATTAGTATAAGTTAATTGACTGCGACCAAACAGAGACAATTGAGGACGTTAATTAGAGTTGAAATAGACATCAAATATCGAGGTCTCTGTTAAATAAAACGAGTAATAGTGGAGACAGATAGTTTAATGGTGAAAATAATAGCTGTGTGAATAAATTTAACACTCCCATCCCTCACGAACTTAGATACGCCCCTCAGGCGTCCCATGGAACAGTATTCATTTTGTTCCGTTCTGGCATTTGTACGACAAAAGAAAATGTAGGTTTACAGTTCCTGTAAGTCTTTTCACACTTTGTGGAAAAGTTGTTTTCTTCTACTGTCATACTTTTTTCTGGCTATTATTTTATATCTCATTGAAAATAACGTAATATGGTTAGCCCCTACTGAAGCGATTTAATTTATGATTTCCGATGTTGCAAATAAGGAATTTTTTATGCAAGCTGTTCTTTAACCCGGCACAGCACTTGTTTCGCTATCAGAACCAATTTACTGAAGGCTGAATAAATAGAGCCATTCATGCACTAAGTCAGTAACACACTTTACGATCAGTTATCCACAGGCAAGATAACTGGGTTAGAGTGCTAGCCAAAAATAAGCTTCCTATGTGTTACGCGCACAATTGCGTACGCCGGGCCTGGTTAAAAAGTATATAGGCTATTCACGGTAATGTGAGCACTTTTCAAGGCCCTTCCAAATTCCCCTTGAAGCCAGTTTTTATCTTTCCGCCAACATTTAATATCAACATTGTCATGTGACTAGCAAATACGGTGTATATATTCACCACTCTCGAAAGTTAATGTCTGAGGCTGCAACGTCCATATTTATTATTGGCTAATTGCCTGTTGGAAGGGCCTGAAATGTGCCCACTTTACCGTTAACAACATATAACATAGTCGCAGCCTCTTGAACGCCCTACGGAGGCCTCCTAACTGGGCATCAGTATATTCGTAAGCATTCTCACCTATTCGAATTTTTAAAATACTGGGGATATTTCAATGCAAATATTTTTTTTCAGGGCAGACAATGAAGACCGATATTTCGTTGCCAATTTATAAAAATTGGACAGTGAAACATGAATGTGGTTTTTGTAAAGTGTCGAGAGTTATGCCGGAATCACATAGCCCCGACCAGCAAGACACTGCGAGCACGACACGACACTCGAAACTAAACTACCGTTGAAAGACAAGATAAATCTGACGTAAGCCCGACAATTCTATCGTACGACCAACAGTTTTGGATTATAAATTGTTTCTATTCTTCGTCGTGTCGTGCGGCACGACGCACAGTGTGTACAACCTTGCAAAATTAAATTGTATGATAAGCTTTCCCCACAGTGGGAAATACGTAGCTTAAAAGAAAACAAATCATAAAAATTATTGTATTTAACTCTTAAAAATAATAATTGTATCTTTGTATGCATTAGTTATAAAACATAGTCACCATCGTGTATTCCAAATTTCCCGTCTGCCCACCGCCTTCAATCAGCGCCTTCTAAATGGATCCGAAAAATTCTACTCGTGTCGCGTCAGTAAACTGTCGGGCTGTAAATTCGAGCAGTCACATTGAAAATGGTCGTGGTTGCGGTTTTTGTCGTGTCGTGCTGTGCTGTGCTCGTCGGGGCTATGTGATTCCGGCCTTAGCGAAAATCGTTGTAAAAAGGTGTCAGCTTACGATGTATATTCTTCTGTAAAACATTGTCTTAAACTGTGGCGACACGGCTGTATCTTTTCTCAATAGATTACTGTATTGAAACCTTACATCCACCGCTCAAATTCATTGGAACGGACTCTAGGCTATTCACGGCAAAGCGAGCGCTTTTGAATGCCGTCTCATTTGGAATAACAGTCGATTAATATATTTTGTTGTAGCCTTAGATGTTAACTTCCGAGTGTGGTGCAGTATACACTGTGTTTATTACTTGCATGGCAATATTTATTTTGAAAAGGTGGTTGAAGGATTAAAGAATTACTGATAGGGAAAAGAAACTAGGGCCTCAAAGGTGCTCACTTTACCGTGAACAGCCAATACACGCGAAGCTTGTTTATTATATTTTCCATCGCCGTCACAGTGCGTTGTTATGGCCCGAAGTGACCTTCAGGAGTTTAATACATATTGTTAGGTATTTTACTTAAGACAGTATGCCTACTGCTATCAATTACTGATAGGGGAAAGAAACTAGGGCCTCAAAAGTGCTCACTTTACCGTGAACAGCCAATACACGCGAAGCTTGTTTATTATATTTTCCATCGCCGTCACAGTGCGTTGTTATGGCCCGAAGTGACCTTCAGGAGTTTAATACATATTGTTAGGTATTTTACTTAAGACAGTATGCCTACTGCTATCAATTACTGATAGGGGAAAGAAACTAGGGCCTCAAAAGTGCTCACTTTACCGTGAACAGCCAATACACGCGAAGCTTGTTTATTATATTTTCCATCGCCGTCACAGTGCGTTGTTATGGCCCGAAGTGACCTTCAGGAGTTTAATGCATATTGTTAGGTATTTTACTTAAGACAGTATGCCTACTGCTATCAATTACTGATAGGGGAAAGAAACTAGGGCCTCAAAAGTGCTCACTTTACCGTGAACAGCCAATACACGCGAAGCTTGTTTATTATATTTTCCATCGCCGTCACAGTGCGTTGTTATGGCCCGAAGTGACCTTCAGGAGTTTAATACATATTGTTAGGTATTTTACTTAAGACAGTATGCCTACTGCTATCAATTACTGATAGGGGAAAGAAACTAGGGCCTCAAAGGTGCTCACTTTACCGTGAACAGCCAATACACGCGAAACTTGTTTATTATATTTTCCATCGCCGTCACAGTGCGTTGTTATGGCCCGAAGTGACCTTCAGGAGTTTAATGCATATTGTTAGGTGTTTTACTTAAGACAGTATGCCTACTGCTATCAATTACTGATAGGGAAAAGAAACTAGGGCCTCAAAGGTGCTCACTTTACCGTGAACAGCCAATACACGCGAAGCTTGTTTATTATACTTTCCATCGCCGTCACAGTGCGTTGTTATGGCCTGAAGTGACCTTCAGGAGTTTAATACATATTGTTAGGTATTTTACTTAAGACAGTATGAATACTGCTATCAATTACTGATAGGGAAAAGAAACTAGGGCCTCAAAAGTGCTCACTTTACCGTGAACAGCCAATACACGCGAAGCTTGTTTATTATATTTTCCATCGCCGTCACAGTGCGTTGTTATGGCCCGAAGTGACCTTCAGGAGTTTAATACATATTGTTAGGTATTTTACTTAAGACAGTATGCCTACTGCTATCAATTGTCAGTGTAGAATCGGATCAAGACTTTTTTTTTTTTTTTTTAAGGGGGTCCATTATACACCATTTTTAAGGGTGTATTTTTCCATTATACGCTGTACATGTGCGAGTATAGTCTTTCGATTCGTGGAGTGGGAAGGGAGCACTGCTTCATCATAATTTTACGAAACCATATTAAGGCAATCTAATAAAGTCACTGTTTTAAACGGTTCAGATATTATTTTTTTCATTTCAGTTCAAAATAATCACATAACATTTTCATGTAAATGTGAAGTTTTTGTTAGAATTGGAGGGGAGTGTCATGTCCCCTGTGAATTCCCCCTTCTCCCCCCCCCCCCCCCCCCCGTCAATTCTCTGGATTCGCCCCTGCACCAGTGTCCAAAGTTTTCCCCTGCGAACTTTCTGATTTTTTTAGATTTTGGATACAGCTCTGGTTTGCGAATAATATTTCATGCTAATGATATGAACAACATCTTGTAGTTTGTTGGTCGTGATGATTACACATGCTCATATTAGACGTAGTTTAAAAGATACAACCGAGTAGAAAATGCTTCATTTTTTTTAAAGAATATGTTGGCACCAAAATTTTTCTCCCTTTTTTTCCGCAGCCTATTATAGGACCACAAGAATCCTTGGTCTGATCTCTGACAAATTGTGCAAAATTTAATCAAATATCTAAATTCAATTCCAAAATATATATTTATTTGCGTTTAAGTAGCTAACTAGCACGTTCGCTTTTTTTTTTTTAAACTCGATCGTAATGGCGTGCCTATAGGAGTTTATCATCGAACGATATGCTTCAATAAATTAATTACCGTTAAGGCCAACTGTAGAATAATAAATGTACCAGCAGTCAAACTTTAACGCCACCTCTTGTGGCGCAGTCGGTTGGTGTGCCGCCGTACTGGGGTGCGGGAGGTTCTGGGTTCGAATCCTAGGTAAGGTGAGTGTGTTAGTTTAACACTTTCAGACCCACTTTAAAATACGAATTCGCGTGTTGCAAAAAAAAAAAAAAAAAAAAAAAAAACTATGCGAGCTGAACTCCAGTGGGCAAAACACTTGTTTCATTGTCACAGCCAATGACCTGTATGCTATGTGTTCCGCTGCACTAATATAAACCAATGATAACCTAGACCAGTAGGACGGTTAGCGAATTATCTACCCGCAGGTTATGTCATTGAGCTTCGCAGTGTGTAGTACAGGCCAAAAAAATAAATAAAGGTTGTTCACTATAAAGTACGCACTTTTGAAATGAACCTTTGAGAAATGTCACTGCCCCTGCCTATATGTATTTTAACGGGCGCACTGAGTGACATTTGCCCTGTAAAGTTGGTAATGGTGGAGGGAAAGTAGTTACATATCTTAACGTCGGATAAAAAGGGTTAGGTAACCATTTGTAATAACTTAAATTATTTATTTTCCTTTCTGTTTTTTTTTATGCATCGAAGTGTAAAAATTCGCAGATTTGTAACATATTTACTTTCCTAATAATGCCACAGTTTTACTTTACTGGCGCATGAATAAAGTGATGAGGCCGATGGCAATGTTAATTTTACATAAGGCGGAAGAATACACCACATGCGTACAAGTAGATCGTAAGCAGGGCTTTCAAAAATGCTCATTTTATAGTGAACAGCCTTTATACGTGTGTAATGTACACAATTGTCAACACTGAGTCCGAATGGATTAAGTCAGGTCATAAGTTAGTTTGTACGCCGTCCTCTGATAAGCCGTCAGGTATAAAAAGAGGGGTAATTAATAAGCCCTTTCCAATCCAAATCCAAACCAACACAATCTAACTTTAAGGCGGATTCCCACCCGCCATCTTCGATTTATCGATTTTTCGCCGAAGCTTCTATTTCAGAATGTGTATTGAAATTTCCCGCACGATGGATCTTAAATTACAGCTTCCCAAACTTTATCGAACTTCCACAGCTCTAGCTGGTAACTGTCGAGGCGAAACGCGAGATTAATTCTTGCAAACGCTTACAAAGGCGACGGTATCAACAGTAATCAAGAAATACTGACCTCAGACAATGCACTAGGCGATGCCCTGTGCTCTGTCTTTCCGAAGAACATGATACAAAACTGTATTTCCACAGTATGGCAAAAAATTTCACAAATCCAAGATGGCGGGTGGGAATCTGCGTTAACTGTCTTCGGGAACCAGTAAAATTATATTGTAAGCTAACAAAACAATGTCAGTAAACACGAAAATGAAAGCTCGAACCTCGATGGACTCCTTCGTCCGCTAATGGGCGTGTGCACAGAAATTGAGGGGGGATTGATTCCTCCCTCCCCCGCAGAAAATGGTTCTCTCTGTGACCTGTGCAATCTATGTACATTAACATTAAATTACGCAAACTAAGGTTGATGTGTGCCAGGCTTGTTTACTTGCTGTGCAGTGTCCATCTTTATATTCAACCGATATGGCTGCGCTGATTATTGTTATGTTCCCTTGTGCGATCAAGCATGTTCTTGATAATGGAACAACGCCGCATATGTTACTAGCAAGTGAGTTACAGCACGGATAGGAACACAGTCTTGGTTGGTGCTGGGGAAGAGTACTATTACTTATCACGGCAACTTTGTCACTGATCCAAGGTTATCACTGACACGTGCTGTGACCATGGACTAAGGATGAGGTAGACCGATCTCGCTGGCTGAGCACAACCAATCTCCGTGTCCCAGCATTGAACTGCTTTTCTGCCAACACGACTTGCGAAAACTTTGTGGTTTGGATGTTAGGTTAGAAAACTGATTTGTAAACAAATTTTTGAGGTGTTTTTATACATCTTAACCAATTTGTAATGTAGTTTGATTAAATTCAAATTGGTGAAATATTTTATTCATGTAATAATGCTGGTCGTTTAAAAATTAAGACATAAAAGAACACTTTCATCACTGTTGACCGTGTGACTTTGACAGTTGTGTTTCTTTTTTGAGGTAGGTCAATGTTGGGTATAGGCTGTGCACGGTAAAGTGAGCACTTTTTAACGCCCTTCTAAATTTTTCCTTTCATATAATTTTCATGTACCTGCTGCTTTTTAATACAAACATTGTAATGTGATAAATAAACACAGTGTATACATTTCACCGCCCTCGAAATTTAATGCCTGAGGCTGCAATAAGATATATTTATTAGTGGTTAATGCCTGTTGAGAGGGCCCTTAAAAGTGCTCACTTTACCGTGAACAGCATATACATGCGTAGAAAACGAATAAGCGGTCTACCTCATCTTCAGTCTACGTTTTAAACAGCCGCTCAGTCACGGTCGCTGTGTTGCTTGAATGTAAACAGTTCCCTGCCGAGACCTGTCACTGTTACTGGCACATATTATATACGATATGCTGAGTCTGCCAGGCGTAGCTAGCTACGTGAATGCAGTTCAGTAGGAATTTCACTACACTATAGCCTCGTGTAAAATAAGTGGCTACTTTTTCTTGTTATATCTAGCTGTTCCATTTGTAGTTGCAAGATCTATATTACAGTGTATGTATTATTTAAATTTTCAATTCTGAACTACATAATAAAGTTTTATTAATAAAGATGCGCTCTCTAATGTTCGAAATTTCAAATGCCATCGCTTCGCTAACCATTCCGAAATATTACGTCAAAAAAAGATCACATAAAGGCCAAACATAGTCAAAACATCCACAAATATTATGAAACAACTTACAATTAAACAAATTTTAAATACATTTCAAACCAAATAAATTAAATTTAATACATATCTATCTGTAAGATATATTAATGTCTGGAATATTTCTAATTAAATTTACAAAGAAAAAATATCACATATAAAATTCTCTAGAATTCAGAATAATATCTTTTAGGGCAGTTTTACGTATTTTAAATTATTTATTTTGTGAAATTCGTCCCATAAAGTATGTTTGCATATAACGCGAACTTCTCTATCCATAGTGCATAAACTGACTGTATCGTTCTAAAGCAGATGCTTGTTCAAAATGTCGCTGTGGTTTGGTAATTCCTACTTGGACAAGTCTAATGAACGCGAAATTCTACAACAAATGCATTGTAAAGTTTGAACTGCGTTTCAAATGTTATCCGAAACTTTCATTATTGTGGTTGCCGAAGAAAGTTGTCCACAGAGAAGGTACAACGACTAGGTTAAGGGAAGATGGCAAGCATTGATGAAGACATCGCTAATTGTCACTGCGACCTTGTGTGTCACTGCCACCGGTCGTCACCGTTCCGGTGACTATCAGTGACCAGGATGTCGGAAACGGTGACACCTCGCCGGTTTGGCAGGAGCCGCCGTGTGCGCGGCCAGCGAGCGCCTTCACAGAAAGTACCCGACCACACAGCAGATAACCGCGTAGAGAAGATATACCGTGCGGTTACTTTAACCCATTCTCTGATTGGCTGCGCGAGCCTGTGGGAACACGCACTGGCTGCTGCGTGCTGGGGCCGCGGTGGTATGGTTGTTGGACTACTCGCCTCCCGCCAAAGCGAATCGAGTTCAGGTTCCTTGCTGGGTCACCCCCCGGATTTCCGGAGACGTGGGAATCGCTGCCGGACGAGGCCTTCGGTCGGCGGATTTTCTCGGGGATCTCCCGCTCCTCCCCCCTCTTTCAATCTTTCAGAGCCCCTTTCAATCTAGAAAGATCTCAGTAGTCTCCAGACAAAGTTAACTTCAAATGATAAATAAGAAAATCGGTCTTCACTCCAAATGCGTATTCAAATTAATGTAAAGTCAAAAATGTTTGCTCCGGTAACTAACTCAATCGGGTAGCGTAGGACCACTGGACCTATTTAATAAGTGACACTCAGTACTGTAACTGAATCTTCAAAAACTATGTCATCTGTCACTAACATTTCAGGAGCAATGACAAGCTTGCATAAACCGCTACCAGGCATAAGTCTGTTTGCCAAAACTTAGGTGACGTCACCTTAATATGTCAGCACTGCTGACTTTCCCGGCATGGCGCCATGGCGACGGTGTAAGCTCCGCCTCGTCAACTGCGTCCACTAATAAATCCAAACTATTATAGCTAGGCTCTGGCCTCTTCTTAAATAGCCAAGCTAGCCCTCAATTAAACTAACTCCGGGTACTAAAAACACCGACCTAAATTAGGTAGATGCCGGGGATTTCGCACACCGAATCCCGGCTGTTAAAAACGCGTCCGTGGATCTACAGATCCTTGCCCACAAGCCCTTGACTTCCGGCAGCTTCATCACCAAGTCATATCAGTGGAGCTCAGCTACATCCGGCGTAGTAAGACACAAATATATGTATCTTAACAGAAAATAAATATAAATTGCAAATAAACCCAAATACAAATAAACAGTGTTAAAAATTAAAATACTAAATTCTGAGACTTGTAAAATCGTGGAAAATCATTAAGTAACGTCTTACTTATATTAAGTTGCCAAATACTCAGAATAATGTACTTACCTACCATAGAGTAGCATAGATTAACATACACGAATTGAAAAGAATGGTGGATACTAACTCATATTACACATTTAAAATTATGAAATAAAATATGTAAAATTGCAGAATGGTTCAAATCAAAAATAAGAAAGTTCTTAAACATATGCAAAATATGTAGGCATCATATGGTACAAGACATACATGTGTTAATCTGCATACTAGTTTCGAGGACATGTAAATGAGAGTACATGGATATGTTACAGCATGCCTGTTAAAACATGCGAGTGTAGAGGCGGCGACATTTTCCGAAGGTTGATTCGAAAGTGAGTGAAGAAATCTAGGCGGCTCTTAACAGTTAGATCTTGAGAGCCGATGATTTCAATAGTGATCCATTAACCGAGAGCAGACTGTACCAAAGCGAAATTGAATGCAATGAAAATAAAATCATAATCTGTAAATCATTTTCCCGTAATTATTTACATTTTGTTTTTTCATCGTAATACAAATCACCTTACTTTGGCTGTAATTGTATAAATATAGAGCTATGTATTTTACCTAGCTTTTTTAATTTACTCCACTGAATATAGCAAATCGTGTGGATTTCAGCCATCTTAAGTAGAGGTATAGTAGCATCCAAGCAATGCACTCAAAGATACAAACTGCAGAACTCGTGGTATAGTCGGAACTATTGAAGCCACTCGCATTCTGCGCTTGGAACTGCATAGATATGCAGTGTACATTTCCTTTCATACAAGGAATTCTTTGGGAACTTGTTATCGGATGTATTCGAGTCAGGTGGTGCTTATTGTATTATATTTAAAATAAATTATTTGTGTTCGCAAGCCGTTATAGGCAGGCTAACTTAATTTGCAGTGCCGCTTACCACAGTTAATATTTATTTATTTTGTGTGTTATAGTTCATCAATTTTTATTCTGTGAGCCAACCTCGATGCATGAGTTGCCAGGGAGTTGTTGATTTGAATATTGCAGCAGTTTCTTTGCACTAGATTGAGATTAATTTTTATTTTAATTCCATGGCTTACTCCAGGCGGATGAAATATGCAATGTGAGTTAATATTTACAAATACTGGTTTGAACCGACATCTCTGTCACGCAGTTGGTAAGTCGATTTATTATACTGCTTTAAAACAGGAATTATTTCGTAGTCAGGCCCATATTTCGCCCCAGTAGTCTTGTATACTAATGCTCAAGAACAATTCTAGACGAGGTTTAATAATTTATTTAATTGCTTACCTGTGCAACAATACATAAGATTTGGACAGAATTATACAATTATGATTATTTAATTACGAGCTGCACATTAAATATTAAATATCTGAATACGTGAAGTTGATTGTTTAAAATATTAAGACGGACCTACAAAATTCTGGTTCCCGTACACTACAAATAATTTAGAGCGAATTTCACAAGAACTTAGATTAGAATGTGTGAAACTGATATTCAAGTGCCGTAGACTTGCAATTTATTATGCAATAATTGAGATATTGGCTGTTCACAGTAAGCTGAGCCATTTTTAAAACCCTGCTGAAGAGTTACTTATATGCACGTTGGGTATTATTCCGCCTTATGTAAAATTATCTTTGCCATGGGTCTCGTCACTTTATTCACGCGTCGATCAAGGAAAAATCTGAAATGATTATAATAGTAAACATTTTTACAAATCTGCTCATTTTTACATTTAAATTATTTCTTTCGCTTTCTGTTTTTTTAACGCATCTAAGATATAACAACACTTTTTATTCGATGTAAAGGCACGGAACTACTTTCCCTCCATCGTTACCAACTTTGCCGGGTGCTTGTCACTCAGAGCGCCCGTTAAAATATATGCAGGTAGGAACAGTGAATTTTTTCAAAGGTTGATTTCAAAAGTGCTCACTTTAACGTGAACAGCCTCTAACAAGTACAGGAATGATTTGCTGTCTGAAGAGAACTAAAACAATGTAGTGATTTCTCCGGCAAGCTGCGGCAGTACACCAAGCGAACCTCCCGCCTCAACGCGATTTCATCACCGAGTACCAACCTTCCTCCTCCTGCTCCTCATCCCGCCCACCAAGTACGACGAAGACACCACGTGGTGTGTCTCGAGGCTCGATCACGTGGTATGTTGCACCACCACGAGGTCTTTCCAGGGTCGTGTGAGATGCACTGACTCACGCCCGGCCCCTGGTGCCGCAGTCGTAAGAATATTATCGGTTTTCACAGCGCGAGCTGCTCTGCAAGAATAGCTAAGGCTTGACCCGGCCAAAGAATATAGGCTGTTCAAGGTAAAACGAGCACTTTTCAAAACAGTCTCTCATCAGACATAATAACTAGAGATGATGGATTATCGCGCGAAAAGTGGACTTTAGCTAGGATTCAACGTACTGTACACATGTCCGACAGTTTTCTTTCCTTCTTGGCTGTCATGCATGTATGAAGATACTACCCCAGTAGTATAAAATAGCCGGTTCTGGCGCACCTGGAGGAGATTAATTAGCGTATTTCCTGGCTGCAGGCTAAGGACTGGTTACCGCCGAATTTCTCTTTTTCCCCTTTTTCCGGTTCAAAACGTCCGATTTCGCGTACAAAAACGCCACTTTTTCCCTTTTCCCTCACAATTCCCCAAGTTTCCCTCTCGCCGCCAGCGGCCATGTTGGCAGCCAGTGCGGGCCACCATTTTTTGTATTCTAATGAGGATAATCCAGGGCCGATCCCACATTGTGGCATTTGACTCATTGTGGAGGAGGCGGAGGAGATATTCCATGGCAGCACTCAGGACCGCCATCTTGGATCACTAGCACCACTGACAAACAATGTGGTGGTCAATTGTCGACCAGCTGAGGATGTTTACCATTTTGCCGGCCAGCGTCTCGCCGGCGGAGGCGATGGGGCATCAAGGCTTCGCAAACGATCGGATCTCGTGTAACACTGCCACCCACGGAGTCAAATATGCCCCATGTTAACTTATAAGCATAGGTGGCTGTAATTTCCAAACCGTATAACATAGGCATCAATTTTATGTGTGTGGGGGGTCACTCTGAGAGCACTTCGAACTCGTCGACATACTGGTCCCCATTATGGACACACACCACCACCGACCGTCATTGTACAAATTGTCATCGTCGGCGCACTGCGCTCCCCACCACCAGCCCCCAGTGTGTTAGACAGTGCGACATCCGAGATTCAGGATTCAGACATCATCCGTACAAAAAATGACAGTCGTCATTGGTGTAACACTTGAACCCTACGGCCCACCCACGTCATCGCCCTCCATGTGTGTGCAAATTGTCGCAGTCGGCGCTCATGTCACCAGCCACCATTTTGCTAGACAGTGTATCCCAAGATGGTAGACCGAATTGATAGAGCAGGAAGTTCTGATCGTCCAAACCATTTAGTTTGCAAATACATAGCTCAACCATATTGGTAAGGAAACATTACATCCACCAGCTCAAAAGAAAACATTTTAAATGTAACTGTTTTAACTGGTCTGTTTTAACCCGTAGAAACACGTGCACATGCTCACGCACGCCTGCCTGCACGCACGAGTTGTCACTCTACGTATATGACACATGCTAGAACGATAAGCTTCATATTACGAAACGATTTATCCCCTACCTTAACTGGTGTAGCAGTGAATACTCGTAGACCACGAAATCGTACTTACTTCCATACAGTCCCCCCGAACCGCAACTGTGTGTACGTCAGTGGCGTCTTATTAGGGCAAGCAAGGCAAGCAGTGCTGGCCCAGACAGTTGCCTGACAATGTTATATTAAAAATAAATATTAAATTCTAACTTATATATACTTTAAGATAACTTTTCACTCATGTGGTACACATTCTATTCGGGAAACAATACTGTACATTATCAGAAAACCACTTGTTGGCTAGTAAAACCAAGATATTTGGAAGTAATGTTTCAGTAGGTAGGCGGTCGCAATGGTTTCCGGCCAATGGAGAGGAGGCAGGGTAAGAAGACTGCCTGGGGAGGGGCGGGGCTTATGGCTGCATCAACCAGTGTTAGAAGCTAAAATGGTAGTGCTTTCTTCACCGAACTGAAGCGGACATAGCCGAAGCTGGCCTAGCCACAGGCAGTTGGTGTGGTGTAGTTTACAGTAACTAGATCGATGCATGGGCAAGTTCGCACGCACAGCACGAATCGTATTCTTTTTATTTAATTTACTTTTGGTGCTGAGAATGTTATACATTACATAAAAATTAAAAATTACTGTGTGAGACTGAGAACCGAGTAGATAGAATGAGTGCAACAGAAACATGTTGATGTAAGTGTGGTGTGTCTGGATAACAAGTGAAGCATTTTTCCAGCAGTGCTTTTACATTTCAGGAAAGTGTGACATCATAAAAGAGGGTAGACCAACACTTGAACTTACGATCACGACAACACGCAAGAAAGATAATTTTGTACGTCATTTCCAAAAAAATGTTTATCAAAAACTCTCGTGGTAGATGGATGTAACAGCCTAAACAAACTGTTTTGTTGGTCATGTTTATTGTTTTCAAAGGATGTTAACACATAGACTGCAACTGGGTATTGTGACCTTAACAATCTGCGCAATGCTGTTCAAAAACATGAGCATTCTGAGGTTCACATAAATTCGTTTTTGTCTCTTAAACAGTTAGGTAGCAATAGAGTTGATTTTGATCTAGATAGAGCAAAATAATTAAGCACACAACAGCATAACAAAAATGTTAAAAGTAATATAGAAATTTTGAAGCATTTAATTGATGTTGTTTATTTCTTTGGTGTACAGGACCTGCCTTTCCGTGATCATGATGAGACAAAAGAATCAGAAAACCATGGCAATTATGTTGAGTTACTTGCTTTAATTGCTTTGATTGGACATGGTTTCGGTTTTGATGACGGTATCTTCGTACTATTTTTTACTCTGGAAAATTTTGTGTTAAAAAATATTAATATTTTTACGAGCAGTGTATTTTATATTTAGGTACAAAAAATGTTTAAAAGGCACCATTTAACACCTTGCAATCCAAATTTTCCCAGGGAGGATCCCCAGACCCCCCTTATTTTACTGAGGAGATCAACGCCACTACTGCCCCCACTCACAGTAGCTTGCCCATGAAATTATAACATGCATCATCACTGGTGTGCGTTCTTCCAGACATACGGTTAGTACGACCCTACTAGGGAAGACCGACCTTGCATATGTGAGTCATGTATTGAGACTTTGTTGCATTCAATGCGATGTCACTCACAATTAATACACACAGTCATCGCTAGACAGCAGAGTCCCCGCACATACAACATCAACACATGCTAGAACAATAAGCTTATTATTATTACGAAACGAATGATCCCCTACCTTACCTGGGGTAGCAATGAATACTCGTAGGCTGCGAGCACATCCCGTTGTCGATGTGACCTCGCTGGAAGCAGAGACTGCAATGACCGGTCCCACCTTTCCGTGCACGGTAGATACTGACCAAGTACTGCATCTCCACCACCACATCCCCTTGTCAATGTACATAGCGGTATACTAATGAAAGGAAACAATGCATGTGCCCTGAACCAACCGCGAGGTATCGTAGGTTCGATTTTCGTAGAGAGTGGTAATACAAGTTGACATAAAAGCCGACATGTCTACAACAGTGATAATAATTACAGTCAGTCCCCGACCTGCACTCGCATACCAATCCCATCACACACACACACACACAACTCACGAACTGCTACTACCATGCAGATGAAAGGTTTATTTTTACATTAACTGGTGTAGGAGTGAATATCCATGGACCGCAGGACATCTTGTCGTCGACGTGATCCCACTGTAAGCAGAGACTGCAGTGAGAGTCCCGTCTCGCCATACATGGTAGTCACCGACCAAGTACTGCATCCCCATCACCACCTTCCCTTGTCAGAGTGCTTACCGGTATACTATTGAAAGGAAACAATGCACGTACCCTGTACCATCCTTAAGGTTCGATTCCCATAGAGAGTGGTAATACCAGACGCCATAAAAGCTACCATCGGATGTACGTTCATCGAAGGTGGGAGCAAGGGCCCCACTGCTAAAACGTTAACATGAAGAGAGTAACCGCTATTGTATACAACAGTGGTCGTAAATACAGACAGTCCCCGACCTGCACTCGCATACGTAACTCATCATACACAATTAGAGATAGTCACACGCATTTCTCTGTGTGTGTTCTCCAGTAGTCCGCTAGAGTTCACAAAAGGAAAATATATCTACCAACCCGCACACACATATTGCACAAGCGATGGCTAGAGAAGACCATATGACATATAGTCATTCGACAAAAGCTATGTAAATCCATCACTAATACAAATTGTTGGGTTGGCCGAGCAGCCTAAATCACCTGAATTAAGCACTGGTTCCTGTAAAATGGAGCATGGGTTCAAATCCAAATCCATATACCTAACATATTTTTTTCTGTACCCTACTTGAATAAATATGGTATCGCAGGATCGATTCCCAAAAAGAGTGCATGCTGATGCTCCTGCCAACAATCATTTGTTGTTGGTCCCTCTGACCATGTAGCGCCCATGACAGACATAGTCTACAGTTACAGACAGCCAAACTCTGCAGGCTCTTCCCGAACCGTCAATGCATGTGCCATGCCTTTGCAATTACAAGCAGTCATACTCTGCCCGAACCTTCAGTACCAAGCTTTTGACATTACAAGCAGTTGACACTTCCTGAACCTTTAATGTATGCACTTAGAGAGTTTCCATCCAACATTAGAATATTAACCATTCCACTAAGATAACCACGATATTGTGTTCACCCAGGTCCCTACAGACACCTGCTTGCTGTTTCCAGTTGTCTGCTAGAGTGCATGAAAGGAGGAAAAAAACAATACAACACAATACACAATTAAAACGAATATGCATGGTCATTCAAAATACTTGCAGCCAGAGGTTCGAAAAATATGTAGGGCAGCAGCTACACTCACTCACACACATGCAGCAGTAGGTACGAGTACAATGCCTAGCCAGTAGGAATTAAGAAAAAGTTCAACTGTTCCACTATGAAAATTGCGATGTGTTTACCTAAAGTGACAAGTCTCGAACCCAGGTCCCTACAGACAGCTTCTTGCTCTCCCCAGTTAGCCGCTAGAGTGCATGAAAAAAAACAATACAAAATTATATGCAATTAAAACACATATGCATGTTTATTCAAAATACTTGCAGCCAGAGATTCGAAAAAGGTGTAGGGCAGCTAAACATACTGCAGTAGGTACATTGCCTAGCCAGTAGGAATTAAAAAAAAAAAAAAGTCTTGTTAATGTATTTCTTTACACGCATAACCAAATCACACATATACATGCATTCAATAAAGCCTCTAGCTCTGAATTAATCAATAATTGCATATATCTCTCCGATGACAGAAAGATGTCCAAACCTCTGCAAGGAAACCAACAACCAAAGTCTATCAACCAGCTATTGAGGTCTTCAGAACCATGCGTACGCCTTTGCTTGGAAAATGTCAGCACTTCATCGTCATCAGTAGAATATACATCATCACCAGCAACATGATTACACTTTTGCTTTGCAGTTGTCGACGTGTCAACGTCATCAGTAGAAGACACATCTAAATAACCAGCAGACTTGGAGGTCACAGATTTGTTGTCGGTCTCCTGGGTAGCATCTGTGGTTTTCACTTCACATGTTAGTGGTGCAGGGCTAATATTTACAACTCCTTATGATCTGTCTGGTTCATGCTCTTCAGCACTCATAGGTCCTTTTTCGCACACATCACGCTCTGCAGCACTCATAGTTCCTTCTTCGCACACACCATGCCCTGCAGCACGCGTAGTTCTGCCTTTGAACACCGGTTTGGAACACTATACAGTCCTGCGTAATGTTATGGGCACTCTAACGAACATTAGTTTACATGACGAATCAGCAGGAAGGCTAGCCTCGTCATGTGGCAATGCATGCCATCGCATGGCAGGCAAAGACGTGTTACCTTTACAAGTACCAGTGTCCCTCTTGAGGTTATCGCCTCTACCAAATGCGACGCCACACATATCACATGTTAGTATTCTGGTGATCGGTCCTTTTGAACAGTTGCTTTTCTCATGGCGACGAGCATGGCAGCTTTTGCTGAAGATCATTCCGCAGGAACAACACCGGTTTCCAGCCATGGAGGAAGTTACATCCATAAAGACATGCTCTACAGTAGACATCATAACAGCTTGCACCATCTTTATGCGAAACGAAACTGAAGTTCTTCCCACAGTAGCCACTATATATATATATATATATATATATATATATATATATATATATATATACACTAACACACAGTACATCAGCAAGACTTAAACATTGTACCCGATGTCAACGCAGCTAGTCCTTCACCCAGCATGACTGCACCTCAAGCACACAACTCCCCTGCACTCAGTCCGTCAAATGCCGAGTGTCAGGCCGACACTGTATTACATCTCGAGTCAAGCGAAGGGTGCCTTTACATTATGGCGTCTACCAAAATTGTTGTTGCACTACATATTCTAGTATCCTGGATGTCGTACACAGTGCTGACCCCTCCTGGCTGACCCTTCCTGGCTGACCCATCCCAGCTGACCCCTCCCAGCTGACCCCTCCCAGCTGACCCCTAATGGCTGGCCCTTCCCGTCTGACCCCTCCCGGCTGATCCCTCTCATCTGACACCTCACATAATAGTAGTAGTAGTGATGTCACACTATGTGTGTGACATTCTGCTGTTGTAGTGCGTTATACCGCCATTCTGCTGGTCAAAAAGAGGGTGATATGTTGTGCGATATGCACCTAATTGCGAAGTGGTTTAAGTGAATTCGTTCTCAACTGTAGATTATCTATTCTTTGTAATTTCGAACCAGAACCCTTTCCCATGTACTCTTCTTCCTCCTGACAAATCTTCTGTATACTAGCTTCAACACTGTCTTCGATGCTAAGCATGTTATACAGAGTCATATTCGAGGTCTTGAAGGCTCTACGACTAAATTCATCATTGTGTGGTTCTGGTTTATATATTGACATTCCAACCATATATTATATTTTAACTTACCTTCTTTTTCCACTTCATCTGTAAGTTGATCTATAATATTCTGCTTCATTTGCTTAAGGTATGTACAAATATCTTTATCCATGCCCGATGTAACATACGTCTTCATTAGACCACGGAAAGCAGATTCTTTCAGGATGAATCCATTCTCATTGGGTAAGCTCGCTGCAGGTGGTTGTGGTGTAGTAGCTTCTTTTTTTATATGTGCAATTCTTCATATGATTGTCACTTGTCTCATGAAACAGTTTTTCCTGGTAGTTACATATTTTGAGTCGTGCTTCGACTGGAATGCTTCCTGTTGGTTGATAACATGTGAACTCGTGTTTGCATCTATAACACTTGGTAAGTTAAGAATCCCCAGCTCGATTTAACCGAACGTTGACCGGGTTTCTCATGTTGACATGCACTGGATCTTTTACTAAAAGTCCTACCATAGTAGCAGCATAAATACCTTGCTGACCGTGGAGAATTGTACATGTCCAGGATCGGTGTTGCCCATGATGACGGTGCACGAGTATCCACTATATCAGGTGCAGTTCATACTCTTGCTGCTTGTGGAGAATGACCTGCAATGTTCAGCTCTGACGTCGATGGTGAGAGTGTATCCAATGCAGACCTACATCGCTTAGCTGGTACGGAAGAGAGTCCATCACATGATGCAAGATGTCTTTTTAAGCTATCATGTCGACCAATTTGAGACTTGCACTGTTCACGTGTTAAGGTAGATTGCTTCATGTTCGTAGAACAACTAGTCTCATGGCGGCGGGTATTGTAGATGATGGAAAATGAAACCTTGCAGAAACGGCACAAATGGTTGGCAGGACTATTTTCCATCTTCGCTCGAGTTGATGTTCACTCTTCGAATAGCAACAATACACTGACGATTCCGTCAATTTCACATGTTGTATATATATAGTTTTATATTTCATCACTGAGAAGTAAGCATTCCATTAACATAAATTCAGTTAGGTAGTATATACGGTGTACTACACCGGCTCACAGGTAGAACTCTCATGTTGTCGTGCATTGCTACTTTTACTAAAGATCTTACCACAACAGCGACATTGTTTCCTTCTCCCCGAAGAATTGTTCAGGTCGGAAGTTGGCGTACCATTACTTGATACGGCAGGCACCTGATCGTAGGAACAAGGTCTTTGCACTTACTAATGTGTACTTTTAAGCTATCTGTACGAGCAAAGACACATTGATACTTATCTCATCGATATCCTCTGCGATATGGATTCAACTTACATTTATGCTTCATATGTCTCTTCCCAGTGTATGCATGTGCAAATGTCCTGTTACAATAGATGCATGAATGTCTAAGAGTCAATCCTACCAAACTGTCAGTATGATAAAAGCATATATTGCCCACGCAGAAGATTTACTTCTGCGAACTTTGAATACGCGACGCGCATCAGTGGTGACTCAGTGCTATGTGCACTCACGTCGTGTTATATTTGGCACTTTTTCTTAACAAAATGATCACGTGGCCCGTTTTATTTACAAAATTTGTGATTTTTTTTTTTTTTTTTTTGTAATTTGCTTTTTGCGTTTCACGAGCTTTGAAGCTGACAAATTACCATTTTGCCTCCATATTAGTTTTGCCTGTTCGAAACATTTGAATACATATATAGACGAGGTTATTAGAATAAATGTATGTTTATTGTACTCACAATAATTATTCCACAAATCAAGTTGCTGAGATATTGTTGAAATAGGTATTTTCACATTGCACAATTTTGTTAAGTAACAATAATTGTATAAACAAAATTATTTCACATCATGATTGTTTTATTTTGTTAATTTTAAATTTCAAACTGCCGTCTAACAACTTTCGGAAATAATTACTATTTAATTTAATATTTCGTGGACTTTTAATTTTGGTATCATAACACCAAAATGATAGCAGCATGGCATACTTAACCCATTCAGAACCAACGTACACATTTGTGTACATTACACACTTGTAGGTAATCTTTGGTTTGTACTGCACATTTCGAAGCTCAATGACCAATGGTCTTGCCTGTGGGTAAATGATTCGCAAACTGTCTTTCTTGTCCAGTTCATAATTGGTTCATGTAACTGTAGCCGAAAATATAGTCTACAGCTCATTGGCTGTGACAACGAAACAAGCGTTGTGTCAACTTACGCACAGCACGCATCATAACATTTTTTGTTTGCAACGCCTGAAAGCGTAAATTAAAGTACGTAAATTAAAATACAAAGTACGAAAAACGAGAAATCCAAAACAAATTTGAAGGCATCCCCAGTTTTACAAGACCGTTAAGACCGACGCCCTATCTGTCAAGCGGCCGTATATGCGTTGGGTCGACTTCCCAGACAATTACGCAGCTGGCCTAATTAATATCCTCGTTTCACAAGGGCATATTATCTCATAAGAACGGCATTTGTTTCACAAGGAAGATGTAGAGTCACGTACCTCGTTTACAAAACAGGCTGAAATACCTGTTTCTTTCGTTATGACTCTCACAGGTGGAGTAAACTAGACGATGCATTTGAATTTTTTCGTAATATTAAATACAGGATGATTCAAAAGTCTATATGCAGAGGGGTTAAGGCCATTCGTAGCACGCAGGGAAAGTATGTTAGGATCCCGTTGCTGAGAACGCACATGTCAATGCGCTGTACCCATTCAACTTGCATGCCATGCGATGTTTGAACAGGAGTTCAAGTGTCACGTTACCTAAAAAACCGGAACAATCGATATATTATTTGAATGGTGACTTTGGTGTCACAAATAATATTTCGAAACATTCCTACGTTTGGTGACTTTGGAATCGCCCTTTATATGAAAACAGATCAAATAGTTTCATTTTTAAAAAAATTAATGATGCAGACTCAGCTCACTGATCTCTCTCTTTGCAGTTTCTCGACATTATTAAAGCTGTGGTCTTTAGTTGGCCTAAGGCCCTTTCACACGTTCCTGTTATCGCCCGGACGGTAAACCATAGTACGGGGGGAAAAAAAAAACACTGCTTTCGGTCCACTGGTTTCACATCGATTTTAACAGGTTGTGCAAGTGCAGAGATATGCAATGCAACGTGATTTGATTATATAGGCCGTCCACAGTAAAGTGAGCACTTTTGAAGCCCTAGTTACATTTTTCTTTCAACCAATTTATATCCTTCCACCACTTGTTTATGTAAATCCCGCCATGCGAGTAATAAACACAGTGTATACATTATCCATGCCCAAAACCAAAAGTCCGAAGCCACGATGAAATGTATTTATTGGTTATTATGTCTGATGAAACAGCTTCAAAAAGTGCTCACTTTACCGCGAACGGCCTATAGCTATGCTGTGTGTGTACACCCGTCATCGTAGATTTCACTGGCTTTACCCTGTACTTGTAAATAAATAATGATAACGTGATTTAAAAATTAGCAAATATAGAATTCGAGAATTTTGAATCACCCATACGAAAAAAAAAAAAAAAAAAAAAAAAAAAAAAAAAAAAAATCGTCGGCGTAAGCATGTAAAGCATTTCTGTCGGAAACAGGATATATTCGTACTATGGAATACTTCACGTGTGTAGTGGATAAGATTCTAGGTAAGTATAGTCATTCTGTTAGATATCCATTGCTAAATAAGACCATCGACGTAATTTCCGTCCCCTCTCTCCAACCCCCTTTTTTCCCCAAACACTCGTTTCTAAGTCCCACAAGCAACACGATCAAGCATAATACACCGAGTTGCTTTGTGAGTTTCCTTTTATAAATTGTTTTACTCTAAAATCGAAACTGCTGAAACCATACACGTAAAGTTGGGCTCCAGGGCTTTCTCCCTCGGGATTTTTTTATATTTTGAAATTTGAAATGGAGATAGTTATGGCAAAGTTACGCCAACATAAAATATTATATGAATACCTCAATTCGCACAATTTTCTTAAAATATTTATAAGAAACTAAATTGCAAAAAAAAAAAAAAAAAAAAAAAAAAAAATTGAAATGTGAAATGAAACCATTAATGTAATATTGTTAAATTATTTTAATTAAATTAGTTTTAATTCACTTTTAAAAATATTGAAGTCAAATAAAAAAGAATATTCCACATAGACCTACTAATTAAAATCAATCAAAACCAGATTGAAACCTGAAAAGCACACACGCTAAAATTAATTCGTGATAACTACATAAATTAACAAGTACATAGAGAGTTACTTCGCATGTCACGATTATCTTGACACCTAAACCATGTTTTATAAATATTGGAGATTGGTTGGAGATATTTGGGCGGCTCTTAGCATCGAGGTCTTCAGAGGTTTTATAAAGAGAATTTAATCCAAAACAGGAACGATATTTCTATCATTACGGTGAGTCTGGGCATACTCGGCACACACACATGGTTCAATCTGTTCCGAATCAGTGAATTCGACTGCATTTTTTTCTAAAACTCTCCGCTTTAATCAGTAAAATAATACTGATCATTAAAGTTCCTGTTCACTGATTAACTAGTGATTTCAACCGATTCCTAGTGGAATGCACTGGTCTGCCACTAAAACATCTGTACATGCCACTGCTTCGCCAGTAGATCGCAGTTCATTATCTAAAGATTAAGTTAAATTAATTCTTTTGATTGAAATTACTGGAGTGTTCGTCATCCAATTCTTACAGACTCAACTCTAGATGTGTAACAAAATACGGCTGTGGACTCAAAATGCGTGTTAGCCAGTGCAGTTAACGCTCATACACTGCTCAGTCAGCGCCCAATATATATATATATATATAACATGTTGCACAGGATGTGGGTTTAAAGGCTGTTCACGATAGAGTGAGCAATTTTGACATTTTAGCTGGCGCACTGAGTGACATGCGCCCAGTAAAGTTGATAACGATGGATGGAAAGTAGTTCAACATGTTAATGTAGAAGAAATAGTGTTAGGTAACCATTTTAAATTATTTAAATTTTTTTTTCGCTTGCTGTTTTTTTAACGTCTGAGTGTGTAAAAATTAGCAGATTTTATGAACTGTTTACTTTTCTAATAATTTCACAATTCACTTGACCTGCGTATGAATAAAGTGACGAGACCCATGGCAATGTTAATTTTACATGAGGTGGAAGAATACACAACGTACACACAAGTAGATCTTAAGCAGCGCTTTCAAAAGTGCTCATTTTACCGTGAACAGCCTATAGATTTATGAACTGCAGCTGCAATGATGAAAACTGTGTCATTTCACATGCCGCAGATGTCATTTATCGCAATGCTTACTTAGGCCCATAAACCTTTATAGTCGATAACATCAAGCGCAAATGCGTTTTTCATTGGTCATAAAGAGAAGGCGATCATTACAGCAATAGGAGCTAAGTTACGTACATAGAGTTAGTTTGGTATAGTCTATTCGCAGTTTATTCACACTGTTTAGGTAAAAACCTTTGAAAAACCACTCCATGTTTGACGTTCCTGGTTGTTTACTTAATAGGCCCTATGTCATGCGTCACGAGCGTGTTACACTTCTGTTGATATATAAAAGTTTGTTATTTGTGGTAAACTTTAACTTTTAGTTATGTTTTACCTATTTTATAATATTTATTTTATAATTAATGTTGAGACAGCTGGTGTCAAACTTTCCGAAACTACGAATTTTCAACTTCCCGACGGCCTAGAGGAACGGACACATTTGTCTCCTGCACCCGACGTGTTTCTGGCACGTACGCAAAATCACCGTCATCGTTTGAAAACATATATTTATAAGCTGTTCACGGTAAAGTGAGCACTTTTGAGGCCCTGGTTACTTCTCCATTTCAGCCATTAGTTATCCTTTAACTACATTTCAAAATAAATATTACCATATAAGTAATAAGCACAGTTTGTAGATTCCACCACACTCGGAAGTTAAGGTCTAAGGCTAAAATAATATATATTAATTGGCTATCATTCCAAATGCAGAGGTTTTCAAAAGTGCTCACTTTACCGTGAATAACCTATAAATAATCTCAGCAAGAATAATACTACAGAGGAAAAACTCTGTGCTCGAACTAATACGCAGTGAAGAAATTTGGGTGGCACCTAACATCGAGGTCTTTAGAGCCGATGATGAAGATTGAGGTGAGTATGGAGCAGCGCCGGAATGAAAGGGCGGGCGAACACGAGATCCCCGTGCCGGACGATGCCGACCAATGGCATCGTCCGGCACGATTCCCGCATGCGAAATTCCGGAGTGATCCGGCAGGGGATTGAACTCGGGTCGCCTTGGTGGGAGGTGAGCAGGCTAACCGGAACTATTACGTGTGCGACACGAGATATTGACTTCCTGCAAGGTTACCGGCACGGAATGGCGGCATGTCCGCACAGCTAGCTATTATCCCGATGTCTGACATGGCCGACGCTGTTTCGGCAAGGCTCCACTTGACAGCAGCACCATCGCTTGGAGCGCTCCGCTCGGCGGCTATTTGAAATAGGCAGCGCCCCGTGCACACGTTTTCCAGGAAACAAAGAAATCGAAAGTTCCACCTGTATTTATTGGTAGATTTCTCATTGGTTAATTAGTCGTTTTTTGGTGAAAACTGCCTGTATAAAATGATTCCAGTAGCCTGACTCTGGGAAACTCGTCTCCTGGGATCGTACCAGTTAAGTACAATCTTTGATAATGTAGCTATGTAGTGTTAAAGCCCTTCAGGATAATCGTTATGAATGACGAGTCCTGATTGGTTCATAGTATGACTTTTAAACTTAATTATTTTGTGTAGAGTGGGCATAAATTTTAACAGCATATCATGTCGTAAAATTTTGTAAATTCTTGCCAATGCCCTTAAAAATGGTGGCATATTTTAAAAGGAAATCAATTTTTGGTCTTTAATATCACGAATGAAGAATTAAAATGTTTTTTTTTTAACGTTAAGTGTTTTGAAATGATAAATTCATAAAGAAGGCTGTTATAAAATCAGAAATTCTGAGTCAGCTTTAAGTTTGAAAGCAATAGGTCAAGAAAAAAATGAGACACAATTTTTAAGAAATAGTTTCACATTCTTGAAATATTGTAAAGTAATAACTAATATTTCTATGGAGGTTTTTTGATAAGTATTCAGAAAATAGCGATTAGTACAAAATATAAGACCCATGTGCTGTCTTTGTATTCTTCTAAGTTGAATCTAAGTACGTATTAACCAAAACTTTGTAATTTGTGAATCTAAGAATTTAACCAAAACTTATAATATTGATTTCTGTTTTTCAATAAATTTATATTGTAATGGTAGACTCGTGTGTGTGTGTGTGTGTATGTGAAGGCATTAAAAGAAATTTCGTTAACGAAGACATGAGGAAAAATATTAATCAAATGATTATTCTCAGAAAAGTTTATAGTTGACAATGTATGAAATATATATTTCCAGATCTGTCAAACCATGCATGTCTTTGAATTAATATATATTATTAAGGTGCGTTTGAACTCTATCTTATGGTACCTTTGTTTGCTCTGCTGGTGCGATGTTTGTTTTTCACGGGGGGGGGGGGGGGGTTTGGAGTTGCTGATTTGTGGTTTCGTCTTGTATGTGCAGCTAGGCGTGGCCACAATATGAATAAAAACGGGTACAAAAAAGGTGTGTTGTTAATCCGTATAGGCTATTCACGGTAAAATGAGCACTTTTGAAAGCCCTGCTTAAGATCTACTTATATGTACGTTGTGTATTCCTTCGCCTTATTTAAAATTTATATTGCCATGAGCCTCATCACTTTATTCATGTGTAGGTGAGGTGAAACTGTGGAATTATAAGAAAAGAAAATATGTTACAAATCTGGTCATTTTCACACTTCGATGCAATAAAAAAAAAACAGAAAGCGAAGTAAATAATTTAAGTTATCACAAATGGTTAGCTAACACTTTTTATTCGACGTTAATTTATAGAACTAATTTTCATCTATCATTACCAACTTCACTGGGCGCATGTTACTCAGCGCGCCCGTTAAAGTATATCTAGGCAGGGGGGGGCAGCAGATTTTTTCTAAGGTTGATTTCAAAAGTGGTCACTTTATCGTGAACATCCTTTAGTAAGAAATAGTTCTTATGCAAAATATTATTACAGCCAGTGCTCACGAATGGGGTGCGATGTACCTCTAGTGTAGACTGTTGGGCTTAAGAGTGCGTGGGAGAAAAAATTTTACGGTGGACAGGTTGTTGGTGTGGTTTTTTAGTTACTCGTAGGATAGCGCCACATACGGCTACAACGTAAGCAGCGCGATCTAAGCGGAGCTACCTTGAACTAGCAACACAATGCGTACGAGGTTTGTTGTGAGAGGCAGAAGGGGAATAAGAGTGGAGAAAGATGACAGGCAGATAAGGATATCTGTAGGCAGGTGGCATGCTTGTGATGTGAGTCAGCGAACGGCTTTGCAATGAGCAGCTCACATTTATACAACTGAACAAACCAACGGTAGAACTGCTCTACCAATGGCAACTAAAGCCAGTTAGCCTGTTAATGTACTGGTTTTTATGCAAAGTAATCTATTTATACCGTACTAGCAATTCGAGTTTTATTGATCCAGGAAGTGCCGCGGTGGTGTAGCGGCTAAGTGCTGCCACAGGTTCAAATCCAGGCGAAGTCAAATCCGAATTTTAAGCATTTTTTTTTTTTAAGAGGCGGATGTTGCTGTTACCTAGTAGGCTTTCTCTGGGTCTTTGATGTCGATCAATAGTATAAAAATAAATACTGTATAGCCTTAAAATACATATTTTGAGCATAGCGCTTTTAGACACTCTAATAACTGTAAACACTTTGCAGCTGTGTCCGATTAAACAGTACATTATATGCTACTTCGAAGAAAATGCCTGCTCCTTCTATGAAATTTTTAAACTACCACGTATTCGTGTAACTCTTTTGCGCATTACATTTTAAGGCATTTAACACTCTTTAACAAGTAGGTAGAAATATTTTACAGGTTTCCGCCAAAACTGCATTGTCATACCTGAATAGATGTGGAAATGTTTTTCTGTTACACTGCTAATAAACAGCATTCATATCTATGTCTATAAACATGCTCAGGGCACTTTTTGGACAAACTTATTTCTACCTATTGTACACCTGGACCGAACACTGAACTCACTTTCGGGAGGACCTGGGTTTGAATCTCGGTCTGGCTATCCTAATTTGGGTTTTCTATGGTTTCCCGAAATCGTGGCAGGTGGAAAGTTAGACGTGATATAAATGGCTGATCAGGAAACAATAATTACATACGGTTACGAGGGCAAGATAACTGATTATCATAAAATTAAAATTATTTTTTTACGTAATCCCATCTTGATGAAATGTTAAGTTACTTGATATTGTATATTTAAAACCATCAATGCAATTTTTTATGTGCCTTCATATTTGTAAACCACCTACTCAAATTAACGTTATTTATTCAGGTTAGTGAATCGTATTGTATAGTTTCTTGTAGTTTATGTTACGTAATGTTGGCTCAATACTCTCCAAGGATTACTTACTTAACGGACATACTACCCTAAATTACTTAATAAAAAATAATGGTGAAATAGATTAGAATATTAATATTCCGTGTTCAGTCCTCGCGAGAAGCTACGTTTTATACGTTGGCCAGATTATATTTAGTAATTAATGTAGAGTAGATTGCAGATGATAATAAACGGAAGATAACGCTGATTTTACATAACAACCCAAATTGTGATTGAATACGCAAGTGATGCGTACTTTTTTCACAGTCGAGCACTATGATCATGATAATTGCAATTTAAGAAACTATTATTCAAAACATTTATAATAGGAAGTGTATGAGGGAGAAGCGGTATTAGGCAGTCAAACACGTTTACGATATACTTCTGTAGTTTATCAATTAATCCTGACTAGGTAACTTAGACATACAGATATTGTTCTCACTATGCTCTGTTGTGTGCTAAGAAATTTGTTTTATTTCTATATCACTAGACTGTGCCCAGGGTAATTTGTACACACATATCTGTCTTCAAGGTCCAAATATATAAGTGAAAACACTGACGAGTTCTAATATGAAAATTCGGGCCGCAGCGATCTCGAGATGGCCCATAATCGCGGGCTGATCCTAAACGTTATTTAATTTTTCCTTTGTTAGCTACAAACCCAAAGAAAACGGCGCTCATAAACATGTAAATGTTAAAGCATATAACACCGACTTCACAATGTGTTGTATAATCATTGAGGTATATTATACCCGTAGAGGTATAATAGATAGAGGCGGCATCTACTATAAGAGACTGAAAGAAAGGGCGTGTTCAAGATGGGTCACGTGACTTTAGGAAGATTGCGCAATGGCGAACTTGTTGGACGCACCTTCGTGACGTCACGCTCCAGGGAGCGAATGGTGTGGTCGGAATCTGTCACGTGACTAACAAAACATTATTCCATGTTGAACACACTTTTATGACGTCACAGTCCCTCTAGTGTATTATACCTCTATGATATGTTATTAAATAAAACTTGATTATATTAAATTCCGACAATGCAAATCAATCGCTGATGTCATGAATAATTACGTTAATATTACAGAATAAGTTAATGAGAGGTTTGGACGGCTCTTATCATCTAAGCTAAGGTCTTTAGAGCCGATGAGAGATGAATGAGGTGGACACGGAGAAGCACATTGGAATGCAATGACGGGGAAGAGGGAAAACCGAAGATCTCTGAGAAAACCCGTCGACCTACTGCATCGTCCAGGCACGATTCCTACATGCGAAAATCCGGGAGTGACCCCGCAAGTAAAATTGACAGTTAATGAATACTGCTCAGTATCTCTGCTCTGTATCTTTCACCACATAAAAAATTAGTACTGCTGGAATGTGATTCCGACATAGCATAAATTAATTAAGGCCTCCGATTTTCTATAAATACACTCTACTGACACCTTCTTTCTTCCTAAACAAACTGTGTGCCCAATGTAAACGGTCCTGAGTTAGTTACATAATATTTTAAGAGTATTCCAGGTCTAATTAGAGACAAATATCGGCTCTGTTCTGTCAGTTTCAAAACACTTTGCCAGAGTTCTCTACGGACACATGAGAGCTATTGTAGCTCTAAATCTAGACTTATAGACGTAGTTTCTCCTATCTGTTGTCCGAAACATTGTGCAGAAAATCCGAGTAAGTACTGAAATTAAACGGGTGGTTTTACGCTAATGGGAACCAAAAAGTAGAATCACCTGCCACTAAGAAACTTAGTAAAACCTTACAACTTGCACGCAAGAAACACTAATTTCTTTAACTGGAATGTTTTATGGCTTCAAAGTTCTATACGGCGAGATCATTAAGGACAGCGGGGATAGTGATATTAGTTTTAAATGCATTAGTCACATTATCAATGCTGTTTTACACTTGTTTCAATAAAGATGTATGAAAACTATAACCTACATGCACAACCACCAAGTATTATATTTATACATCAAATAATTGTGACTAGCAATTCATCGCATCCACGTATTCAACCCAGAAAAAAAATTAAATACTGCTTATAAGCATAGTTTCTAATAAGTATAATTTTATTACATTTCGTCTTTCAATGGTGCAAAAATTTCGCAATATTTCATTTATAAACTCTCAGCTATAATTTATTTATTTTTGCTTTGGGATGCTACTGCATTTGCGTAAAACTCAAACCGCTTAAATCTATGATTATTCAGGCATAAGCAACAATATTGACATACCTTTAATCAATATCGAAAATCATCATAAGGACCGCGTATTTATGTAATTAAATATTATTTATACATACAGTTTTTTTCTTCCACCACTCTGTTTTTCACACCTATCCATGAAGACATCATACATGTAATTAAAAATTCCAATAGTAAAAGTCCCTGTGGAATAGATGAGGTAACTATGGCTCTGCTAAAAAAGTGTTCTTATTTAATAAAATTACCTTTGACTTACATATTCAATGAATGTCTCGCTCAGGGAATTTTTTTTGATAGACTCAAACATGGTAAAGTAGTACCAATACATGGTTTTGTAGAGGGAAGACCCACAGAACAATCTATTTACAGTTTTACTGAAAAAAATATTAACTTCTTTTGATAAAAGACAATTCTCAACAGGTATATTGGCAGATCTTACAAAAGCTTTTGATTGTGTCGACCAGAAGAGGCGTAACCAATAATATGTTTAAATCGTATCTTGAAGACAGAAAACAGATCACCTCCATAAGATATTATGACAAAAATCACATTACAGACGTTATGTCCAATACCAGAAATACTCGAGCAGGAATGCCACAGGGATCAATACTGGCACCAATTTCATTCTTAATATTTATTAATGATTTTACAGATCAAATAAACAACGGCTCAGCTATAATGTTTGCGGATGATACATACATTTGGTATTATAACTAGTTCAAATAACTCTGTTCTTGAAGAATATAAAACAAACGGTGACTGAGATGTCCAGTTGGTTCCAGTATAATAAATGAATACCTATTAAATGTAAGCAAATATGTGCTCATGAGTTTCATGCAGAGAAATAAACAAACAATGCAGGATGAAAGATGCACAAGAATAGAAGAAGACAGGTTACAAACAGTAAATAGCACTAAATTTCTAGCGCTCATCGTAGACAGTAATTTAACATGGAATGAGCCTGTTTATAGTCTGTAAAAAAATGAGTCCACTGTGTTTTGCGGTACATACCTTAAAAAAGATTTGTAATAATAGCATTCAGTCCGTAATAAATTATGGAATCATATTTTGGGGTAAATCGACAAGATTGAAAAAGTCTTTTAGATTACAGAAGAATATATTGAGATTAATAAGTAATAAGGACAAAAGAAGCCATTGTAGGCCTCTATCCTATATAATAAATAAACGATCTCTGTCTGTCTTGTCTGTCTGTATATTCTGTCCGTCTTTAATACCGCTAAGTCCCTTGAAACTCGACAGAAGTTCTTCAAATTTTGTAGAACGAATCCTCAGGGTAAAATACAGGTCAAGTTCGAATTTCAGCAAGATCAGATTACGCAATCATTACCTTTTATACTAAAAACTCATTTTTTAATTACTTTTTCCGTATGAAAGTTTTATATTAATGCATAAAGAATATTGCATAGAGATATGAAGGTATTGGAATATCATTTTTGTTTACTTTAAATGCCTCGCGTCAATGTTGAGTTAATAAAGTGGGGCCGCATATATATCAAATGGGGCCTTAGTAGCTCAGTGGATAGAGAGATTCCATGTGGGGCCTCAGTAGCAAAGTGGCTAGAGCGATTACAAGTGGGGCCTTAGTGGCTCAGTGGATAGAGCGATTCCAAGTGGTGCCGCAGTGGCTTAGTGGATAGAACTATATCCAATGTTGAGTTAATTTCACATCATATTTTTTTTCAGTCTTTGTATGAAAACATTTTGTAACATCGTAATTGTTCTAGGCACTTGACAATACTAAAAACACTGTAACGGGCTAACCCCTAGTTTATAAATAACAAAATTATCACTCTTCCATGGCATGTATATGTGCCGTACTATTCTTTTTTACATAGAAAACATTTAAAAAGTTAAAAATAGTGATATACACCATTACTACACCAGACAAACTAATATTCACCTACTCTCCTACAGAACCTCAAAATTTACATCAAATCCATACTATGCTGGGGCAAAACTAATAAATAACCTACCCAGTCATTTGAAGTAAATTAATAGTTTACAGAAATGAAAAAGAGCTGTTAAATTATACTTTTTAAATAAGGCCTTCTATTCCATAGAAGAATACTTACATAAATATGAATTTCTATAATGCAGAACAAGACTGATGTAAGGAGACTTCATGTAATACCTTGTGTTTCAATCTAATGTAGACTTCACATATTTATACTTTAATATATATCTGTATATGAATTGTAATAACTTGTACTGCAACCAAAATGTAGTCTTTACATGTTTGTAGAGCTGCTAGAATTAAGTAGTGTGTAAATTATATTATTTATGTTATATATTTTTATGTAATTGTGTGCAAATATCCATAACAAATATTTAAAAAAAAAATTGGTAAGTCCTTTCCAAAGTGTATTGGAATACGGGATGCGAATAAATAAATAAATAAATAAAGTGATGTCCCTTGGTTTATTTTCCGCCATGCAGAAATAAGCAAGTGTCCTCTATCCCTGTTCTTTTTAAGTCGTGTCTTATTACCACTCATTGTGGTGTCTCCAGCCAAATTCAAAATTGTGGTTTCGCGATACTATAAAGTAAACAATGACGGCCTCCAACACGTGTGACACCTGTGACGCGTTACTGTAATGAATCACTGCACGCGGAGAGCCAGTCACCTATGGGTGGACGCGTGAACTACGACGTATCTAATCAGTGCCAAATCCCCCGTGAACTGCAGTTTTCAAGGCTTAAGGCGCAATAGATTTTACAGCTTGTGTTTCTTCTACATACATCCTGCAATTTTCAACGTCATGTACACAAATGTGTTGTGGATTGACACTTTTCAGTTTTCCATTTGTAATGCAAATTTATTAGTGATCGCCTATTGAAGTTCGTCATATTGACGGCTATGTAATTAGTAAAATAAAACACATTTCGAAATTTCGGGTAATGGAAATCTAAAATCCAACCTTACACAGTATCTTAATATTACATTGATTTCAAAATATGTAATGGTTTTCACAGTATCTCTTGCGCCACGAACGTCGATTTCGCGGCTCGCAACCACATGCCCCACGCCCTTTTAAAGCCGATATTACACGATACCTGCAGCCATACTTGGTTCTTGTACAAGCTTCTACAAGCCCTGGTGCACGAGCCGATATACCAACCGCTAATATTGCTATACTGCTGTTCGCCTTTTACATACATTGATTGCTTACTAGTATAGTTTCATTCATTTTCTTGAAAATGTCGTGATTTCACTAAAAGTAGTAGCGTGTTAGTTTTAATGTTAACGAAAATAACTGACCAGTTGCAAAATATATATATTTTTTTCTTTTTATACCGGGATATTACCCGCTTGTAAAATTTTAATGATAAAAAAAAGTTTATGTCTGGCAGGGTTTCGAACTCACGCCCAAAAATTCACAGCAGACCGCACTACATTACCGCTGGGTTTTTTTATTTTTTTATTTTTTTTTATTATACGCTGTTGTGACATTTTTGACGTTGACGAAGCTCTAGTGAGACCGACTTGTTGACGAATTCCCAGCGCGACGGTCGAGCTGAGCATCCGCCACGTCGGAGGCACCGGGGCGCGAGCCCGCGGCCCTCCGGCCGGCCACCCTACCCCTGAGCTACGAGGGCAGTAATTAAAGGTTGTCATAACCAATATTATTCCACGTCGTCATCGTATTTTAAATCTATTTGTAAGAGTTTCAACCTCACGGTCGTAAAATCAAGATGGAGGCGGCCTTTTCGGATTCTTCATCAACTCGTTTCAAGTAGTAGCCACGGAGAGCGCCCTACGATCTGAAACCGCAATGCGAATGTTCAGGTACGAGATCCGGTATGGAACCTGCCACGGGAAATAGGACGTGACCAATTACCAAACCTGTGATGAAATCTGGCAGCGCCAGGCGAAAAATGCCACGACGAGTGTTATACCGGCAGCTATGGCAGGCCTTGCACAAGCTTTTGCGAAATATGGTAACGCGTAATATGGCCTTGACGTCTCGTCGACAGCGAGGTCATTAGAGACGGACCCTCTGGTCTAATTCTCTATACTCGGCTAAGCTTTGTTTGCATGATGCGGAGGGATATCCTGGAAATAGAACATTAGCAGGGCTCCAGAGAGAGGTTGGAAGTAACCGTGAAGGACTTTACAGCTCCTGCAATCATAAACGCTATTACAGTAGAGATCTTTATTTTCTAATGCGAAATAAAAAAAGAACTTAACGTGTTTCCCCTCTGACATTTCGTTCACTTCATGCCGCTTGCTTAACACGGCCGGAGCTACGCATTTGAACTCTGATGCCAACGTTAGTGAACTGAAGAAATTATAATAAATGCTGACTGCAGAAAGAGCCAAGATGAGGAAGATTACAAGGCGAAAAATTCTGCACTTAATCTGAACTTTTCGATGACGTCACAAGACAACATGACATAGGTTATCATATAGCCCATACGTAACAGGAGGTTAAGAGTGAGCAAGAGTTTTTTTTATATTTTTGTTAAGTGCACTTAAGCAAAACAAATCTCGACAGACTGTTACTGTACATATTTTTGCATCTTGATTTTGATTAATGTTGTAATTATAAAACTAAAGAAATTTTTTTTTTTTTTTTTTTTCGTAAAACTGACTTTGGAGGCATAAAGATAAGACTTCCAAGAGTAGGCTCGTACGACCTCCAACTGTGTCGAAGAAATGTATGTTGCAATAAACACGATATTTCATTGAATAGTAGTAATAATAATAATAATAATAATAAAACATGCTAACGCGCTCGTCACTGCAGAGGCAATGCTGGAAAAAAAAAAGCCGCTTATAGTATAGGGTGGTCGCCACGTGGCACAATGACATGTTTGGATCTCTTTTATGGGAGATGAATTTTGGACAAGCGACTCGCGCCCGTGATTGCCGTTAATTTAAAGCTCGCACATCTCGTGGAAGAACTAAGTAACACTGTACTGTGCAAATGAGATCTGTAACAGTGGGGTTTTATTACACGCGATGAAAGCCCACAGATTAAACTACGCCCGTATATTTGTACTTTTCTCTTGCAGCTTAAGGAAACTGCATAGGAAAACATTTTATAAATGCGATATTTGACCTTTTCGCGATTTTTTCTCCAAGAATACACTTAATATGACAAAAGTAAACATAATAGGGGCATAGATAATTGTTTTATATATATTATATATATATATATATATATATATATATATATATATATAGACAAAAAGTCGTATTTGCAGAACATTTCTTTACCGAACACGCGTATTCGCGCAAAATGCCTTCCATCAACTCCAACAATTTATTTTTTTATTTTTTTAGTTTCGGTTGGGTGTAAAAAATCTTAAATTGCCCATAAAATTTCAAAATGTTAAAAAAAATTTACAAAAAAAAAAAAAAAATTTGCGGCAATGTGGGCCGGGCAAAGATGGACTAAGTGTTTTTGGCTTGCTTGCAAGATCGTGAAAGTAGGCCGAGACACTCTTAAAAAATAAATAGCACAACAAAACCCTGTCCTTTCGTTTGGCTGACCCCGCACTCGGCGCCAGGGTTCGAGTCCCCTCGCCTGACGATCTGGCGGCGCGCACAGACACGTATCTAGCGGGGACTCGATTCCGACAGAAGCGTCACCTCCGGACAGGAAACACGCGCTGCTACGACTTTCACTTCCTGTCCGAGGTTTGTAGGCGGTCAGGTGTGTGTGTGTGGTCCGTTCCGTTCGACATCACTTTCACGAGTGAAGAAGTGAGTGTTAACCAACTCCTGCACTTCCCCCTTTTCTCTCCCCCTCGCACTTGACAAAAGCCACAATAACATTGTTGGAGGCGGGAGACAAACCTCGCGCGGGCGCAACGTTGAAGGCTGTTCGCGATAAAGTGAGCACTTTAGAAACGAATCTTAGAAAAAAAGTCGCTGCCCCTGCATGCATATATTTTAACGACCGCACTGAGTGACATTCACCCAGTAAAGTTGGTAACGATGGACGGAAAGTAGTTCTATATTTTAACGTCGAATAAAATTTGTTTGATAACGATTTGTGATAACATAGAATTATTTCTTTAACTTTCTATTTTTTTTTAATGCACATAAGTGTAAAAATTAGCAGATTTGTTAAGTATTTCCTTTTCTAATAATTTTACCGTTTCACTTGACCGACGCACGAATAAAGCGATGAGGCCCATGGCAATGTTAATTTTACATGAGGCGGAGGAATACACAACGTGCATACAAGTAGATATTAAGTAGGGCTTTCAAAAGTGCTCATTTTACCGTGAACAGATAATATTTTTCACCGCGTTAAATTACACGTAAAAAAAATAAATGCCGACTTCTGAAAACAACCTTCAAAAAAAAAATTAACACTGCACAGACAGTAACGTAGCGAGGAGGGTGGCAGAGGAGCCAGGCCCCTCCCGAAGAGAAATAAATAAATTAAGAATACAATATTTGGGACGTGTAAAACTCTGAGCTGATGGAAGACTGCCAAGATAGGTGGTGGGTTTTTTTTTTTTTTTTTTTTTTTTTTTCGTGCAAGAAGTTGCCAAGATTCGAATCTAGGCTTCACCATGCCTATACGAGTAGCCATAGGCACCAACTTCCTGTTTACAAAAAAAGAGAGCAGGGTGACAAGTCTCGTATGTTCTGTGACTATACCCAAATACATTTAATCCCCTTTCTCTCTTTCTCTCGCTCTCTCTCGCGCGCGCTCTCAGTGTGTATTATATCGTTGTGTGTGCGGTTATGCACGAACGTAATACTCACTTTCATGTATGTCAGAGTTTTAAACAACACGAGTTATAATAAATTTAAGAAAACAATTTTTTTTTTTTAATTTTACTTGTAAAATAAATGTAATTTATAAAAGTATTTAAAATATAACATTGTAAATTAAATATTATAACATTTACAAAAAAAATTAAAATACACTTCATTATCCTTTTTGATCTTCTAAAGACATTTCCTGAGTGCAAATGAGTCAACTCAAGTTTTTATTACTGTGCAAAATGTTTATAAAGTATTTAGTAGGTATAAGAATACCTTCAGCGGGGACTTCCTAAGAGGGTTCTGCAATATTTTTCCATAGTGTGATACATAGACCTACACCTTTGTAACTATAGGCTGTTCACGGTAAAGTGAGCACTTTTTAAGGCCCTTCTAAATGTTTCCTTTCATACTATTTCCATCTTCCTGCTGCTTTTTAATATGAACATTACTTTGTGACGAATAAAGACAGTGTATACATTTCACCACCCTCAAAATTTAATGCCTGAGGTCGCAATGAGATATATTTATTAGTGATTAAAGCCTGTAGAGAGGGTCTTAAAAAGTGCTCAGTTTACCGTGAGCAGCCTATATAAGGAACTATAGTTACGTTTTCCACTTGAATTCGTTATCTGAAATTCAGGTTCAAATATATGCACGAAAATACAAATACAAGGAAAACCCTGCAACTGTTAAACAACATATCTTGACTGTATTATTATAATAGCTAAAAGAAAAAAGAAACATTTAAGCAGGCTTCCAAAAAACCTGTTAATCATAACGACATTAAATGTTTCACAAAATAATTTCGACATGAAAATAATATTTACAAATAATTATCACAATATATTATAACTTTTACATCAATACTGGATGTTGTGGGTTGCATACGGTTTATAAGTAAAACATATTAATTCTAATGTTAAAAGTGTAACAATTGAGTTAATGAGCATTCATTTTACTTACGAAACCGATAATTTTCGTAGCTTAATTAAGTAAAATATATTTGTTAACGTTATTACAAAATTTCATTTCGTGCAGCCAGTAATAATAATGACCTTCCTGCTTGAAGTAAAACAGGAAGGGGGAGGAGGCTTTCAAAATGTGCTTTATAAAGCATCCAACGTGGAAATACGCTTCAATTTGTATAAAATATTAAATCTTATCTAATGATTATAAAAAAATTTTAAGAAGGAGATTCTAGAAAAATATTTTACAGGACTTTTAAAAAAACATGTCTGCTTCTTTCGTGTGTAACACTGGCCGTATTTTTCTGGCAATTTTTGTAGTGTATTTTTTGATGAGTTCTGCAAGTTATTGTGTAGCCAGGTGTGATGATTTATTCGGAGCCACTCTTCAACTTTAAATAAATTTACATAGTAGTGGTGAAGCACGTATGTTAAATTTTGTACTAATGTGCATTTATAACAGGATATGGATTATTATCAATAGTTTTTTTACGTAGAAATAAAGTTATTATTTAATTTCCTGCTTGACGAAGTGAAATTTTTCGCATAGTGCGCTATTTGAAGCATTTTAAAGACAAATGCTCTTAAATTGCATTAATAAATAAACTTTTATCACTCAATTAAGGCTAATATAACATCGAAGTAGGTCCGCATTAACGAACTATTTTACAGCGTTACAAAATATGGCCGTTCCTCTATCACGTAAAAATAAATCGTATATTTCAGATGTTTCTCTGCATGCGATTTGGTTAAGTTCTGCTTTTACGGTACTTATGTAGGTTACTATTGTTGGTCGCAGAGATCGTAAGAAATACATTTTAAGCTGTCTACTTATACAGACACACACACACACACGCATATTACACTCTCACTATCTCCCTATCTCCATATCTCTAGCTATATCCCGATACGTATATCATTACTCCTAAACATGTGCTGGCTTGTAATAACGAAGTTTATGTATAATTAGTCTATTCACGATTTTTTCACACTTTTTGAATCTATCCTTTGAAAAAAAAAAAAAAAAGATGTATTATGTGTGTAGTTATTCTATAAATATGCCATGTATCACAACCGCTTTATACTTCTGTTGACGTAACATTACAATATTTGTAATTCAATTAAAATGTTGTACTTATATTCTATTTATCAAATATAATATTTCACTTATAATTAATATTAACAAAAACAGTGAGAAAACAGGTTTGTTGGTGATGTATGGTGAGATATAGTTCTCATTTAAAAAAAGTACTACAGAGTCTCTTTTGGTGTAATTCTCTAGACATGATTAAGCTTACTTGTCATGAGGCGGAGAGATATCGTATTGGAAGTAGAACTTAAGCAGGGCTTCAGAAGAGTTCGAGGAAACCGTGAATGGACTATAGTCGGGGTTTTTTCAGATTCCACTGCTGCATGTATTTCACGTGGGAAATGGCAGGCTTCCCCCCAACGTCGCAGGAACGTCCATCAACAGCCCGCGGTGACACGTGATTGTTAGGCCACTTCCTGGGTTTCCTGCGGCAGCGGTCTGGCCCGTGTCGTCATGGCGACCTTCCCGCCAATCGCAGCGCGACGTCATCGCCGTCGCTATCTTCGCGAAAAACAACTTGTTTTTACGCTTGCGCGCGCGCGCTCTCTTCGACGGCGGCGTTTTGGTGGGAGTCATCCGGTCCCAAGGCGAGCTGCAGACACTTCCACATGTCGAGGGTCCTCCTCGAAGTCCGTCGACAGTTACTCCCAACTCTCCTGAAGCCCCTCTATAGTTACGCTTCCAGAATATTCCTACGCATCTTGCAATCAAAGCTTAAACCTTTCAGTCCCACTTAAAATTTACGATCTCGAGTGTTGCAAACAAAAAGTTTTATGATGCGTGCCGTGCTTAAATCGACGCAACTCTTGTTTCGTTGTCACAGCCTACGGACTGTAGGCTATATGTTCCGCTACAGTTACGTGAACCCATTGTGGCCTAGACCAGTGAGACGGTTTACGAATCATTAAGTCGCAGGTGTGGTCATTGGTCATTGCACTCCGCAGCGTGCAGTAGAAACAAAAAAAATACATACACGTGCGTAATGTACACAATTGTGTACACTGGGTGTCTGAATGGGTTTAAAGAAAATCTTACCACGGCCAATGCGCCGCAACTTGACGCACTCAGTATAATGATATTTCGCATAAGAACTATCTCTTACTAGGCGTTAACAACACACCTGTTTTCACCTTGTCTTTGTTCATATTATTTAAAAATGTGATATTATACATTTTTAATTAAATATAAGCGAACGTTTAATTGAATTAAAAATAGGTAATTTATTGGTAATACAAGTTAAAACGCTTGTAATAGCATGACATATTTTGGAAGCAATCAAACACGTCGTACAGTACATGGTAAGTTTTTTTTTTTCAAAGGTTTGATTAAAAAAGAGTTAGTAAACCGCGAGTAGACTATAGCCTGGTAATAAATGTGTAAAGGCTGTTCACGATAAAGTGAGCACTTCAGAAATGAACCTTAGAAAAAAGTCACTGCCCCTGCTTGCATATATATTTAAATGAGCACACTGAATGACATTCGCCCAGTAAAGTTGGTAACGATGAATGGAAAGTAGTTCCATATCTTAACGTCAAATAAAAAGTGTTATATAACCATTTTCGATAACTTAAAATTACTGTTTTTCTTTCGCTTTCTGTTTTTTTTTTTTTTTTTTTTAATTGCATTGAAGTGTAAAAATGAGCAGATTTGTAAAGTATTTACTTTCTGAAAAATTTAACAGTTTCACTTGACGAACGCATGAATAAAGTGATGAGGCCCATAGTAATGTTAATTTTACATAAGGCGCAAGAATACGCAAAGCGTATGCAAGTAGATCTTAAGCAGGGCTTTCAAAAGTGCTCATTTCGAAGTGAACAGCCTATAATAATATTTTTAGTCACTTTTGTTAAAATATTTTTTTCTTAGTAAAAAATTAAATGAAAAGACGTATCTTAAAAATAATATATAACTTTAAAATTATATTACTATAGTTTATTTTATTCTTTGAAATTTTTTTTTTTTTTTTCCAGTGGAATTTCTTGTTGCGCGTGCTCGGTCATCCAACCTTCGGATTTGGAACTGCGTCACCTTCTAGCATCACCCGCCACTTAACCGCCCACGCGGCTGCTTAAACAACTATGCGTGCAGGTCACTGGACGGTGACCGGGCAATACAGTACACCCTTACAGCGCTGCGCAGATATAGAACAGTTATTATTTTCTATCCCCACGGTGCTGTAAGACCGAGCTGTACGGGCGGGTTACAACGCTGAATATTACACTTACCTACCTAGGACAAAAAAAAACAACAACAACAACAAAGCGGAAAGACAAATCGACAAAAAGATCGAGAACATCAGGATGCAGGAAGTAAGAGCATTGCGGCGGAGATTGGGAATAGGGCGGGCAAACAAACAAACTTCACTTCGCATGTGTTCTGTTTCCTAAGAATTTTAAGCCGTTACTAGAGTTTTTTAATACAGCACTATGTCCTGAGTAAATTGACAAAAAAATTTTTTTTTTTAAATCAACCTTTTATTTGTAAATGCACTAAAAAGAGAAGAAATAACAATAGTAGTTACAGAATTTGGAGAACTTGTAAGACGTGTTCGAAAAGGCGTAGTAAACTTTACTTCAAATTATTATGTTTATGTAAATTTATATTTAATATATATATAAGCTTGGTGCAATATAGAACGTATACCTCATGTGCGTAAATGTAGTAAGCACATATCTTGAGTAAGAATCTTAACTTTTCACAATATGGAATGTAATGGTAGTAATCACATATCGGTGTAAGGATGTTGACTATTCGCTGTACAGAACGTATACCTCATGTGCGCAAGCGTAATATGCACATATCTTGAGTACGGCTCTTAACTGTTCCCGCCAGGTTTTTATATACCAAATATAAATCGATATATAAACATAATCAGCAGTAAATTTTGTACGGCTTCTCGACCACGACTTACAAGTTCTACCTACAAATTCTCTAACTACTATAGTAATTTTTCTCTTTTTAGTGCATTTATAAATACAAGGTTGATTTTTAAATGTTTTTATAGGTAATTTACGTTTCAATTTTTAGTCTCAACATTTGTTGTTATTATTTTATATGTAGACTATTTATACATTTATTTATACATTAGTGAGACTAAAAAGACTAAAAAAGTGCAAACTTGTGGCCCCTGCCAAATTTTGGACTGCAAACTAGAGAACAGTGATGCAAAAAATACGACACAGTCGCTATGAAGGCTGTTCACGATAAAGTGAGCACTTTTGAAATAAATCTTAGAAAAAAGTCACTGCCCCTGCCTGCATGTATTATGACGGGCACACTAAAAAACATGCACCCGGTAAAGTTGGTAATAATGGATGGGAAATAGTGCCATATCTTAACTTCAAATAAATAGTGTTAGGTAACTATTTGTGTAAAATGAAATAATTTCTTTTCCTCTCTGTTGTTTTTAATGCGTCCTAAGTATAAGAATGAGCAGATTTGTAACATAATTACTTTTCTAAAAATTCCAAAGTTTCACTTGACCGACGCATGAATAAAGTGCTCAAGCCCATGGCAATGTTAATTTTACATAAGGCTGAAGAATACACAAGGTCCGTACAAGTAGATCTTAAGCAGGGCCTTCAAAAGTGCTCATTTTACCGTGAACGGCCGGATACTTACAGCGATATTTCCTGACCTTTGACACTTTTCTACAACCACATTACGCTTCAATAACCAAATTTACGAATGGGCAACAAAAGAGGATAACGGGGTTCGATTCCCAGCATAATAACACCTGTATATTCGCACGTGGGTATTGTTCCAGAAGATGCCGCTGGTCGGCGGGTTAAGCCCTTTTATAAGCATAGTCACTCATAATTTCCGAACCATTAATGTTATGGTCATCAAATTCATAATATAGATAACATACCCGACATAAACCATAATTCTAAGCTCATTTAAGCCCTAAGGCCTTTCTGACAATGTAACATTTTATTTAAGCCCTTTTATAAGCATAGTTACTAATAATTTCTGAAGCTTTTAACTATAGGGATAAAATTTATAACACACACATCAACCCCAACAACAAACAAGACGATAAGGTGAAACACACCTAAAGCCCTTTTATAAGTATAGTAAATCATAATTTCTCATCTACCAAAGCTACAAACATCAAATTCATAACATAGTCATCAATTTCAACAACAAAGAAGACTATAAGGTCAAACACAACTAAAACCTTTAGCAAACATACTTAAGCATAAACATATCAAAAGCATACTCCTCAGGGACATATTTACTAACATAATACATATTATGACATTTCATTTCCGATTTTTATTCGTGATTGGGTAGGTGCTAGGGATAGTTAATGAAATGTTAATTTGTTATTTTCGACTTCGATCTTCGATCAGGGCATGTAATATTTTTTCATTTCCGATTTTAACCAAATTTTATTTGTGAGTTGGGTAGGTGCTAGGCTTACTTAATGTAATGGTAATTTCGGATTATTGTGTTCGAGTCTCGACCAGAACACATAATATTATTATATATGAATTAAACATAGCTTTAGTTTTGTTTTATATTCCTGCTTATAGTAATTAATGTAATTTTATTTTTAGATTACTGAGATCTATTACCAGGGGACTCACTTAATAGTTTTAAAAAAATTCTGGGAAATTAATTTTTGCACTTTCACTTATGATCGCTGTCTATCATATTACCTGATTGGTGTCTACTGCTCAACTCGTGTGTATATGTTCGATATAAACTGTCGAAGGTCGAGAATGGTGGAGGGGAATGCAGTTATATGATGCCATCGTGTAATTAACATAATCGTGAAAATCCATACTTGCATGAACATGCAATAAATATTTACTAGGTATGCATATGCACAAATGAATAATTAACAACTAAATATTCACCGAAGTAATTTATCCTCTCAGCAAAACAGCCAAACGTGAACTGTCATATACCTTTTCATTTATTTCAGAATTGCAATTAGTTTATTTTTTATTATTATTAGTTGTGATAGGTATTACACTTACACTATGTTAACTTTCACTATACACACTTATCTAGTATGAATACTATATGTAGAGAGATGTATGTCTGCTCCCGAAGAACGAGAGCTCAAGACTAAAACATTGCCATAAACATATTCTCCATAGGATATTTCCAAGCGAAAACACTTCATATTAGGTCCACGAACCTTAACAGGAAAAAACAATAATGTATGCAGCTTAAACATGTACCAGCAACCACAGACAGAAAATTTCAATGAATTACTCTGATAAACCATTTCATCATGTAAAAGAAAAACACACATATCAACCCCAACAACAAACAAGACTACAGGGTCAAACACACAAAAAGCCCATTTATAAGCATACTAACTAATATTTTCCATATACCAAAGCTACAATGATCAAATTCATAACTTAGGCATCGTATCTGATATCCACCACAATGGTAAAGTCATGTAGGCCTTAAGCCCTTTCTGATTAGGTCAATTATACCTTAGTCCCTTTTTAACAACCATACTAACTCATAATTTCCCTTATACCAAAGCAACAATCATCAAATTCATAACTTAGGCATTGTATCCATTATCCAACAATGGAAAAGTCATTTAGACCTTAAGTCTTTTCTAACAAGGTCAATTATGCCTTAATCCCTTTTATAAGTACACTACCTCAACATTTCCCATTTACCAAGGTTACAGTCATCAAATTCATAACACACACATCAACCCTAACAATAAACAAGACTACAAGGTCAAACAGACCTAAAAACCTTTTATAAGCATACTAACTCATAATTTACCATAAACCAAAGCTACAGACACCAATTCATAACACACACACAAACAAAAAACACCTAAAATATTCCAATTGGTAAACCTGCTCCACCCAAGAATTGCTGCTAATGAACCAAATTAGCCAATATCAACCCAAAATTCACCCAAAACGAACAAATTCTAGTCCAAAACACACCCACACAACTCATTTGGACATATCATACCAGACAACTGGAAAATCCCATACTTTACTAGCAAAACTAAATACTTGACAAATATATCAACATATTATACAACTTAAATGAACAAACATACAAAAACAGTCACAATCATATTATGAAAACACTTCAAACTATATTACTATCAACATAACATCCAACTTGCAAAACCCCTAACATCAATCATCACAAGCGAAACTATATATACCTGTAAATTATAAACGTATCATACAACACAAATGAACAAATCTTAATCATCTGTCTTCCAATACACATTATCATTCATATTTAATCTAAAGTATAATGATATACAGAAAGAAAAAAGCCTCACCAAGATTCCATTTTTCAAATTTACTATATAACATAATTTAAAACCAAATTAAGATCTAAACAAAACGCTAGTCTCACTCAAATTGTGTTATCCCATACTACATATAGCAATCAAAACTTGTTTATTTCATTAAAAAAAAAAAACCCTTAGTGAAAGAATGTTTGTTAAAATCTGCTCTTTTTAACAACTTTTTATCACCTTCACGATTGGGAGCACACTGAGAAAACCCAAAGACACATTCACCCAGAAGAAATCACAAAGGATAATAAACTGTTCTCTGGTAGACATTGGAAGAACTTGTCTGCTATCTAGCGGCCGATGACTGCAACAAGAGACATCAGTGCTCCTGGTGGTCAACTATACAACTAAAATGGCGGCCAATGACTAGCAGTGCTGCCTATATCTCAAATTTGGAACTGAAGACAGCATATCTTGCTGGGAAGAAGTGTTTGTGGGTGGTATGGGGAGGGTGTTAACCATATCTGTGGAGAGGAGGATGATGAGTGGAGGAGGTGTAGGTAGGGGAGAGGGGTGAAATTATATCAGAGCTCAGGTGTGGATAACCCTGTTATAGCTTGTTGTGAAGTATGGTGTGGAGGGGGTGTGGATGTAGGTAGGTGAAGGGGTTGGAGCATGAAAGGAGGTGCTAAGTGTGGAGCAATCGCAGCATAGGATTAGCTCCACAATTACGGAGCAGATTGTGGAGCTAGGTTAATCTTATGGGACTAAAAGTGGGATAGGATCCGCTCGCCTCTACTACTCAGAATATATTAATCTATTTAGTCCCTGTTATTCATCATCTCTGGAAATGGACATGTAACATGGATCTGGGGTCCTACTTAACAACTGCCAGCAAAACTGGCCCATGATTAGTGATATGCATGTTACCCAACATTGAATAGTTTTTACGGGTATAACTCTGTTGTTCAAAATGATTTTTCATAACATTTTACACTGACGTGTGATCATTCTGAAACATTTAAACATCTTTAAACCAAATTTAATCTAATCAGAGCATTAAAAATATGACGTAATATTTTTTTGCCGTTTACAGAGATAATGTAAATCTTAATTGGTGTTAAAATGTGGGTGTAATTTGTTATCAGCCATGTCTCATCTATATCGCGTGTACAACTCTTCCATGACATCTGACGACCATGGGTGTGGCGTGGTTTGGCATGATATTGATCCTTATTGGCAGCGGCATTCATGTTGACACCAAGGAGATGACACTATGGTCATGGAAATATCCGGACGCTCCAGCTGCGATTAGGATTGTAGAATGAATCCTGGATGGAAATATTGGCGACAAAATTCCGTCCCGCGAAATTTTACTTGCATAATTTGGCAACACTGCGCAGTGAGAGGAAGGTGGTGTTTGAACTTCTACTATTACCTACATTAAAGCGATTTAATATGTCGTCATTTGAGTGTAGTTTTATTGTGTAAGCTTCCCAATTTCAAATATTACTCAATTTTTACTAACTTTTTTTTTTTTCATTATTAATTTCAAATGATTTTATAGGGTGATTGTTTTGATATAAGGCCTATTGGATTTGTTTTATCGTGAGCTACGGTACCATGTCATACACCGATAGCAAGGTACGAAGTTAAAAAAAAAAGTAAAATCCACGTACTCTATCATACAGTGTTGTCAGTTGTACTGTTGAGAATTTTAGTCACTAGCAATTTTATTGCTATAGTCTGTTTGCTGTTAACTAAACACTCTTGAAAGTCCCGCCCAAAACTCTTTTTTCTCGCATTTGTTTCCGTCCATATAATATATAATTAACATTATTATGGACTTCATAACTTTATTTATGCACCAATCGAGGATTAAGTGAGAAACGATAGGAATGTAAGCACGTTATTTACATACTAATTTCTAATATATGCTAAAACCAACATAAAATTAAAACATTTACCGACGACAAATTTTAACGTCACGCTTCGAACGTGATGTCAAGTTATGGAACTTCAAGCAGTTCACGATAAACTGAGCACGTTTGGGACCACTTTGGTGTAGTGGTTAGACCACTCGCCTCCCACGCAGGCGAACCGGGATCAATTGCCGGCTAGGTCGCTTTCGGATTTTCGCCAAATGTGAACCGTGCTGGACGATGCCGCTGCTCGGCGGGTTTTCTCGGGGATCTCCCGTTTCCCCTCGCCCTTTCATTCCAGCTGTGTTCCATATTCACCTAACTCACTCACTCACTTACCCAGCTCTACTCCAGACTACCTGGATGTAAATGTAATAGAATAAAATCAAAGAGTTGGAAAACTGCGTAGTCCCGATGGCAAGCCAAAGGCCAAAAGAAATAAGTTGGAAATCGACAAGAAAAGTAAACTCTTATACCCCTGCATTGTCTATAAAGGGCACGGGTGCGAGGGTTATAAAAAAAAAGCGTGTACTGCCTTTAGTTGGCCACGTAAAACAAAAAAAAAGAAAATCTATCTACTACACCACCGTGGCCCCATCAATGTTAAAGATATTCCTTCTCAGCGCACATCAACATTAAAGAAAACAGTTTCATACCAAAAGTATTCTACGTGACAGGGGCGTATCCAGAAATTTTCCCCGCGCGGGGGGGGGGGGGAGGGGTTGATGAGTATTAATATTGTCACAAATAGTACATCGTTCACAAAACGCACTGGAAGGATAGAAAAGGAAAGGATAGAAACTATGTGTGTAATGTAAGTAATAACAAATATATAAATATAATGATTTGCATTTTGATAATAGGGTTTTTAAAAATGTGTGTAATTTCTGGAGGAGGGCTGCAGCTTCCTCAGCCCATGCTACGTGACATTTCTTAACGAATCCTGGCAGGTTTTTTGATGTGTACTGGTGATGAGAAGAGAGAAGCGGGTTGTGGCGTGTGGGTGGTAGAGTTCGAGGCGTGGTCCAGGCAGGCTCGCCGGGTCCAATCGCGGGGAGGCGAGATAACAGGGATGTTATCTGACACGTCGCGTGGTGGGGTGGGGTAGGGGGGACCGCCGGCTGTCCCCCAGGGGGCACCCTGGGGGACCACACAGCTGATAGCGGTGCCCCCGCCGACACGGGCCACCACCCGCTCGGCCGTGACCTGGGGTTAAACCCCACGCCCACCCCCGACACCCCCATCCCACTCCCCTTTTACACATCAAGAATTGTTTACCCAGTCAATGTGACCTGCTCGTGCTGTGCTTTCACTACACCTCCGACTTTACTATTCGTTCAAAACTGTTGGCTGGTTTGTAAGCAGGGTGAATATGGTACAGGTGTGGCGTGTAATGAGTTTTTTTTTTGCAGGGTAAGCAATATAATAGCCCCACATATTTGAATGTTTTAGATAACACTTGCTAGTGCCGGGTTGTGGTTCCATTTTCTATTTCTACTAACAAATGCAACTTCCAACTTTGCTAACTCTCCACATGTATCTACCGTTTTATGATACCTAAAAACGGAAACTAAATGAATATAATAATAATTAAACTGAATATTTTTTAGAGAGTATATTACAAATTATAAGAAAATTCCCATTTTCTCGAACACTTTCACATCCACTTTCCAAGGGAAAATGTAGGACTGGAGGACGCAAACAGAACGACTGCTTACCCTGCCGAAGGAACGCTGTGGCGTGTTGTTGCTTGCGAGTTCGATTCATTGCTACTCGCTCCCGTTTGTGGAAATAAATATAGATAGCAGCACTATGCGTGTACAGTACGGGAGCTACGAAAACTCTGTTTCTCGAATCGGAACCGGGAAACTCAGATTTTAAATGTGTATAAATTTAAAGTTAAGGCGAATACTATAAAGGGTCAAACATTTCCAATATGTATAGGGTAAGCATTGCTTACATTGCGTCTATGGAATAAACGCCATTGAGTACATGTTAACGAAATTCGGTTGTTTGGCGTTCCCGGTAAGGCAGATTACCACCCGTCATCTTGGATTTATGGAATTTCTGCCATACTCTGGAAATAAAGTTTTGTATCGTGTTTCTTGTGACGACAGAGCATTGCCTAGTGCATTGTCAGCGGTCAGTATTTATTGATTACTGTTGATATCGTCGCCTTTGTAATCGCTCGCAAGAAATAATGTCGCGTTTCGCCTCGGTAGTTACCAGCTAAAAATGAATCAATGTAGCGAAGCTGTGGCAGTTCGAAAAAGTTTGGGAAGCTGCTATTTAGAATATGTCGTGCGGGAAATTTCAATACACCGTCTGAAATAGAAGATTTGGCGAAAAATCGATAAATCCAAGACGGCGGGTGGGAATCCGCCTTAAGGGTTATCAGTCCCCGCCATCTTAGATTTATCTATATTTTTCTATAACTCACATTAAAGTTGGTTTAACGAAATCTTTCGTACGACACACCGTAAATAATAGGTTCTCATGCTTTATCAAGTTGGTACGTTTTCACTGCCTTTATAAAAAAAATTATTTTTAACTAGTTACAGCTGGGATGAAGTGAGTGGTTTTCTTCTTCGGGCAAATACAGCGGTTAAATCAGCCATAGTAGTCAAGCAATACCATCTTCAGAAAACGTACAAAGAACTGTCCTGTGTCGTGTCGTTTTGCAAAATTAATTCAATACATTTCTATTCTGCAGGTTTTGGCGTAAATTTAAAAAATCCAATATGACGGGCACTGATTCCCCTTGAATATATATATATATATATATATATATATATATATATATATATATATATATATATATATATATATATATATATATATATATATACCCACCCGACACCCACTCCCCCCAATCAAGATTTTTTGAGCAGAAAAATACGTTCTTCTTTGCTATCAAAGCCTTTTGTAACATTAATATACAGTCTGTTTTCTGAAAAGATGAGAAAAAATTAATAATTATTACCAAAATTTTATATTTGCGTCCTTACAGAGCTTGAAATTATCATTTCTCACACTAAGGCTTTTGTTCCAAGTTTATGTCTTCAAAACAGGTTTAAAAGAACCAAATTTCATTAACAAATATTTACCTAAACAACATTCTCGCTGCTTTCAAAACAGGCAACGGCCTTGAAACATTAAGGCCCTCGCCTACCTGGTGCTTGAATTCTGTTACAGTACGTTTAAAATGCACTTTTTTTTCTGAAACTATTAAAAAGTGCGTCCAATGTACTTCTCCACGAAGTTGAACCACACTACAGACGAGGGATGTTTAGTGCTTTCAAGACGCCACGTTCATTAAAACAAGTAGTATAGAAATGCCGATTTGGGCGCAAACTCAAAAAAGTGACTCAAAAAGTTGCGTTTGGGAGCAGCTGCAAAAAAAGTGGAGTAAAAAGTTGCGTTTGAGGACAACTGCAAAGAAGTGACTCAAAAGGTTGTGTTTGGTTAGATCGTGTCTTTAGAAAAAAAGTTGCGTTAAACTTTGAGTTTGAGTGCATCTGCAAAAATACGCGTAATAAGTTACGGTTGAGGACAACCGCAAAAAAAGTCGCTTAAAAATCTTGAAAACGTAAAAAATAAAATATTTATATAATAAATCAGCACAAATAAAAATCAACTGATGTCTAATACGACGACGACCATGGCAATGAAAAAGGCAACTGGTAATGTTTGGAAGGAATAAAAATTTAAGAAAGATATTTTTGTGAAAAGAAAGAAGAAGAAATCTCAAGAGAAGTATGTCAAGTGCGAAACTTGTAATCACTTTTACAAACCATCTCTCATAAGAAGTCACTTGAGAAGTAAAATTCATAAGTACACACTCAGATTCAGTGTAGACTTTTTTGCTTTTGTGCCCAAATCGGCATTTCTATACTACTGAAACACCATTTGGGTACTCCAAAAACGGCTAGAAACAGTTTTTTCAAACTGTCGGGATTCAAAATATACGCATCAGATTCATATACAAGCACTCAAGGGCCCTGCACTGAATCTTCCTTCAGACTTTTCACCAATGCTTTCCCTGCTATAAGAAATTATGAGTTTTTCAAAACGTTCACACAAGCAGTAATCATAAATAATTTAATATATGTAAATAATCTTCACTCTTGTCCATTTCCCAGGTTATGTTGGCTGCTTTCTTCATCTGCGATTCTGATTGAATGGACTTAACAGTTGCTAATTCAGTCATAAACTGCAAACTTCTTATTGTTCATTCTCCGTGTGCTTATCGAGTCATTAAGTACAATTCTTTAGTCTTTAATGGCAAACCCATCTTTATGGTCATACACGGTCTGGGTATGTTCATAAAATTTTCAGTAAGGATTGATTCCCTTTAATTATAATTAGTTCAAAGTGCTCATGTCATCTTTCGGACGACTGTCCCATTCCATCTGGGCAGCTCTAATGGGATCTGGGCGTGTTTCTGGAGATTGTGGACGATCGTCAAGTGTTATTTTCAGCTTGTTGTCCCAGGTATGTTCATTGCATTCGGGCGCTCTCTCTTGATCACAAATGAAGTACAGAACACTACGCTACCATCCACACTGCCGTATCTCGCGATATTCCAAACTTTTAGCGAGGTTTATAGCGATGACATGATAACCTTACATTGTCGTTTCGACAGTTCTGCAGACGTCTTAACGGTAGGCAATTATACTGTGAAGAAAATTTGTGCTCTGAGAAAACAACAGCGATTAGTAAACAAGAGAAATAAATAAATCTTTTATAATTATTTTCACAGAAAGAAAATACCTATGACGACTCCGAGGACCGAACCCGCGGGCCAGACAGAATGTGTCACCTCTTGGGAAGAATTGACGTTGGATATTTGGAGAATTACTGCGCTTCACAATGAAATTAAAATATCTACAGAAGGAGTGTACATCTGGTCAGTTGCAGTTTGGTAACTGCAGAATATAGTGATTTGTGAATGTTTGCGTCGAAAGAACAGTTACGTAAGGTAGAAAACCATTGTGTTTGGTAAGAAGTAATATTTCTTTACTGTCTACAAAACAGCTCAAAGAATGTTTTTTTTCATAGCTATATTAACAGCTAACCTACGTTTCTGTAACCTTCTGTTTGAATTAAAGCAATTCTGTGTTGTTATAAAGAAAACAGCCTCAAAGATATGATTTTCTTTTCTGTACGGAGAAAAATATTCTAAGGATTATTTTATAGTGTAGTAGCGGTATAAAAAAAAATTACAGTATCATTAAATGAAATAATGTTGACATTTCGAAAAAAAAAAAAAAAAAATTTCAAATGAGCCCATCGGGGTCATAAAAGGTTGCGTGCTATCAAGGAATATCTTACATGCAGCAACAAACGGAACGTAAAAACGTGTTATCGGTTTTTGTGTTACTTAATATTCTAACCAAATGAAGGACATCGCTAAAGGACACGGTGTTATCGATAAAGGAAACAGACTAACCAACACAGAAGGGAAAACTTGAACTATAGCAAACCATAATGCAGAATAAATAAAACAGGAGTAGGGTATGGAGTTTGAACTTCTAGATTCGAAAAATATAATCTAGTATAGGCTGTTCACTGTAAAATTAGCACTTCTGAAAGCCCTGCTTAAGTTCTCCTTCTACACACGTTGTGTATTCTTTCACCGTATGTAAAATTATAATTGCCATGGCCTTCATCACTTTTTCCATATGTCGGCCAAGTGAAACTGTTAAATTATCAGAAAAGTAAATAATTTACAAATCTGGTCAATTTTACACTTTGATGCATTAAAGAAACAGAAATCAAAAGAAAGGAATTTAAGTTATCACACGTGGTTACCCAACACTTTGTATTCGACGTTAAGATATGGAACTACTTTCCATCGATCGTTACCAACTTAACTGGGCGCATGTCACTCAGTGCACCCGTTAACATACATGCAGGTAGGAGCGGTGACTTTTTTCTTACGTTGAATTCAAAAAGTTCTCGCTTTATCGTGAGGGACTTTATTACACGCGATGAAAGCCCACAGATTAAACTACGCCCGTATCTTTGTACTTTTCTCTTGCCGTTTAAGGAAACTGCATAAGCAAGCTTTACAAATACATTTGACCATGTTCACTAATTATTTATCCAAGAATACACTTTATATGATAACGGTAAAAAAAAATAGGGCATATATAATTTTTTATCTTTTTCGACCAAAAGTAGGTTAGTATGTGTAGAACATTTATTTGCCGAGATTTATTTGCAAATATTTAGTTAAAAAAAAAAAAAAAGCGAGGGTACACTTCACACTGAAACAATCATGACAGCTCCAGTATTATTTTTTCTCAAATTTCGTTTCTTCTCCATTCGTCTCTGAACCCAGGCATAACGAAACAGAAATTTCGCTCCTCCGCTGTTTTCTTTCTCCTCATATTTACCTTACACTTTTTATTCGACGTTAATATATGAAACTACTTTCAATCCGTCATAACCAACTTTACTGGTCGCTGTCACGCAGTGAGCCACTTAAAATATTTGCCAGGCGGGAGCAGTAACATTTTTCTAAGGTTGATTTCAAAAGTGCTCACTTTATCGTGAACAGCCTTTACCAGAATAGCACCCGACTTCACAACTTACAAAACTAAAATAGTACATACACTTATAGGCTGTTCACTGTAAAATGCGCACTTTTGATAGCCCTGCTTAAGATCTACTTATATGTACGTTGTGTCTTCTTCCGCCTTATGTAAAGTAGCATTACCATTGGCCTTATCACTTTATTCATGCGTTGGTAAAATGAAACTGTGAAATTATCAGAAACGTAAAAATTTTACAAATCTGCTCATTTTTACACTTCGAGGCATAAAAAAAAACGGAAAGTAAAAGAAATTATTAAAGTTATCACAAATGGTTACCAAACCCTTTTTATTCGACGTCAAGATATGGAACTACTTTCTCCTCCAGCGTTACCAACTTTACTGGGCTCGTGTCAGTCAGTGCGCCCGTTAAAAATATTTGCAGGCAGAGGCAGTGACATTTTTCTAAGGTTGATGTAAAAAGTGTTCACTTTATTGTGAACAGTCTTTACAAAGATTGTCAGAAAAGTTTGATTTGTGTTGCATGTGAAGAAAAATGTATATATTTTGTAAAGGCCCTTTCACACAATCAAATTATTCTTTAAATTACCACTAGTTCTTATTCTATTCAATTCATTGAATGCCATGTGACGTCATACGACCGTCGCGATCGCGGTCATCTAATCTTTCAATTTCTAGAATATATCGTTAGTAGAATAAACGTAGGCGTACTGGGACAAATACATTTTTTGTCAATGCACTTCCGGTGCAAGTGCGCAAAAATGCATTTAGTCCCAATAAGCCTACGTTTATTCTACTTGCGTGGTTGGCTAACGTCAAGCAAGCATTCAGCCCTGCTTGCAAGTTTGTCATCTTTCGTCATTCGAAGTAAGTTGCCAGTTCATAGAAGCCGGTTTCAACACGCACTAACACAAGGCTTTGCGCAGGTCTTACCGGCAGGTCTTTTAGTGGACTTACGCCTGAAAATTTATGTGTTAAGAGTGTTCAAGTGGCCAAAATTACTTTCCATATTTAAGCAATTTTACAAATATATTTTATCACATAGAACAGTAGTTTGATACATGTATAAAAACATGGGAATATAAGTCACAAAATTTAACTAAGAAATTAATTTTAAAATTCTGCATAATTATGATATTTTGCTACAATTCGAAATGATTGCTTATGTCAAAAGAATAAGATAAACAAACTTCATGGAAATTCTTTAGTTGTTTCGGCTGTAATTTTTTTTTTAAGTTTTACAACTAAATTTATATTAAAAATTGCTAGAAGGCAAAACCAAATCGCCGGCGAACAATGTATCCAAACTTCAAAGAAATTCCTGTGTGGTGTTCCTGAGACTTCAACAAACACTTCAGCTGAAATCAAACATTGAGACCGTATAACTTTTTTAAATTTGTTTGGCACGACATTTAAGGTTAAAATGCTGATACCAAATTCTTCTAGCAAAATTTGCGAAAGTTGCCATTTTTAACAAACTGATATTTATATTGTATTACAATATCGTGAAATATTTTTAAAATACAGAAAAAATATTATCACCTTAACAGCCTTAAGACGCCCGTCTACCTGGAGTTTTTTTCCGCGTTTGAAGCCGAGAGCCGAGAGGCGAAGGAGCGTTAAAGGCGACATTGCTACGCGCATCAAGTCCCCCTTCGCCCCTAAGCACAAAGGCTCTGAACTGGCGTGCTGTGTTGTCGTGCTGCGTGTACCTATGGGACTTTCAGCGGCGACCCTATTATTTTATTGGTGGAAAGTGTGTAGGAAGGTTCAATATAGAGCCCTTGAGTAGTTTTGCATGGATCTGACACGTACATTTTGAGATACGGCGCTATGAAAAAGCCGTTTTTAGCCATTTTGGCGTGCTTTAAAATGGTGTTTCTAATTAACGTGAGATCTCGAAAACACACAACAGCCCTCGTCTGAAATGTGTGTTATTTTCATAGGTCAGTACACTGGACGCACGTTTAATAGTTTCAAAGAAAAACGCGTATTTCGAACACACTGCGACACACTTCAAGCGCCAGGTAGACAAGCGCCTTAAGGACTGAGTTTGAACGGCGTTTAAATGCGAATCTCAATGCATAATTTTTAAAGATAACTGTTTCAAACAAACAATAATAATAAATCCAACGCAACTTTGCCGTATACCACTGCCACGTTAAGAAATTTTTATAAGATTTACTCAGATGTTCTGTAAAATGTAAATTCCAATTTTAAATTAAATAAGCACAGAAATACCACGTAGAATACTTACTGTTCTGAACAGTTATCTTCAAAACTAACGCACTGAGAATGAATGCCTCACATAGATTCTCCAATTATATTATGTGACTGCAGGTCTGGTAGACAGAGGCCTTAATGTATACATTAACTGCCGATCGCGCACGCCGAACCTTGTCTTATACACTACCTACCAAAAAGTAATTGGACACCCGTGAAGATATGTAATTCAGTAAGTCGGTTGACTTGTGTTTCACGGCCTTCGGCGTAGGACCGCTGGTGTTTGTCCGTGGTAGCATGAACACAGAGGCCTATTGTAACATTCTGGATAATGAAATGCTCCCAATATTTTGGCGTTTTTACAGAATGAACCCGTGTTACTTCCAGGATGACAATGCCAGGTGCCATGTTTCAAGGGCTACTATGCAGTGGTACGCCGACAACAATGTTCGCTGATTGTACTGGCCCACCCAGAGCCCCGACCTCAACCATATAGAACATATTTGGAACGAATTGGATCGCCGGGTGAGGGCTCGTCAGGTGCTGCCAAAATCCATTACTCAACTCATGGAATGGTTTCAAGAGGAATGGCGATGAATCCCCGTGGATGTCCTGCAAACACTCGTAGAGAGCATGCCAGACAGGGTGGCTACGAAATTCTAACGGGGTTACAACCACCGAGCAAACATTGTGGACAGCTGCCCAATGACTTTTTGATAGATAGTGTGTATCGAAGATCCACATATTCACCTGCAACAATTTTTTAATATTAGGCGATAAACATACTCGATAAGGATGCCCTATTTACATTTTGTTTATAGCTAAGCAAGGAATTAATTCCGAGCAAGCAGAATTTTTGTTGTACACATTTATATTATGAGACTGTCCAACCCGTTCAGTAACGATTTAATTTGCGGCCTCTGGTGTTGCAATAGTTAAAAAATTTTATGAGCGCTGTACTTGTGTTGAGCTTGCTTCTCGCAACAAGTGAACAACGTGCTGCGTGTTCGTCAGTGCCAACATCAACCAATCACATGCCAGTGGTGTAGTGAAGTACCGGAGCGGTCCGGTACTGCGCCAAGCAGTACCGCAGCTCAGCTCGCGTCACTGGCTGTGTGATTGTGAGAGCAAGAAACAACCAATCACATGCCAGTGGTGTAGTGAAGTACCGGACCGCTCAGGTACTGCGCCAAGCAGTACCGCAGCTCAGCTCGCGTCACTGGCTGTGTGATTGTGAGAGTAAGAAACAACCAGTTTTTTTCCGGTACAAACTAGTAAAAAAAAAAAAAAAAACGTACGCGAGCAGACCTGGACCTTCCTTGCGCCATATGTAACATCTTGGTTAAGGGCAGATCGTTCAGCAGAAGATACGAGAACACGACTAGTCCAAACTAGAGCATGACAGGGGAAAATGGAAATCCATTTTCGAGCAAACACATTTATTCATCTCAGTACGAAGTGATAATAATTTAGCGTGAAATATTTCATCTGTTAGTTAGTTAAATATATATATTTTTTTAAGTGATGTCTGTAACTAATTAAAACCTGCAACAAAACACTCGCAAACAATAAGAATGTTAAAGCGAAAATTCTACTCTGTTATTTAAGTTGGCGATTATAGAGTGCTATCCTGAGTAAAATAAAATAAAATAATGTTTATGTGTTGAAAGTGTATATGATTTCTGAAGGTTGGATGACGAGGGGTTAGGGAGAGCTCCGGCATTGCTTAATTTAGCACTACGTCACTGGACGAGAGATACAGAAACTTCAACACATCAGATGTCTCACACGATATAGTCCGTCTCACACTTAGACTGCAGTACAGGGCTTATGGCGCTCACTGTTGCCAGATTGCTTCAGCTTAGAGACGTAACTGGCAAGTTGAGAAACAAATGGGCGGTGAAAGAAACGGCCTGATTAAGAGAATTTTTGTCAGCTTACCTCCCTGCTAACTCGTAAAGGAATCCACTCATGCGACGCAAAGCTAAGTGGCTCCTTTGGAACTGAAACCTGTGAGAAACCCTATCATTGTGATTGGAAGGCGCGCACGCAACGTAGGTAGTTTTCTTTTTCGAAGTTGCAAAAAAAAAAAAAAACTTACCAGCCAACAGAGCCCTCAGGAACAAAGATAAGAGTTAACGACAGAACTCGTGCATTGGTAAGAGAGAGAGTGAATGTCCATTACACCGCACACTGCAATCTAAGAGTGAGACGATCTATAGAAGCTTAAAACACCGGCCGCTGGTTCTTTGTTGTGTACAGTGCCGACCATATATACCTTTCACGTGCAACAAGCATGCGTCCAGTAAAGTTGGTAACGATGGAGGGAAAATTGTTCCAGTTCTGAACGTTGAATAAGAAGTGCTAAATAACCATTTGTAATAACTTATATTATTTATTTTTCTTTCTGTTTGTTCTAATGCGTCATAGTGTAAAAATGAGCATATTTGCAAAATATTTGTTTTTTCGAATAATTTCAGTGTTTCACTTGACCGACGTATGAATAAAGTGATGCGGCCCATGGCAATGTTAATTTTGCATAAGGCGGAACAACACACACCGTGCATACAAGTAGATCTTAAGTAGGGCCTTCAAAAGTACCCACTTTACCGCGAACAGCCTATAGCGATAAATGTTTCAAATAAAAAACGCAGTTAATTCTTTTAAATGTTCATACTTTTTTAATAAGTCGTTTCAAAGTTATCGCAACTAAATTATGTCAGAACTCGAAGTTGGCCACTTTTGTATGTCTTCTACTAAAACTTTAAGATATTGTACAAACACAGAAAATCGATTTCAAAAGTGATTATGGGTCAAATGTTTCTGTAGCTATTACGACTCGGAGTAACCTGTCATCTCCAGTTGTGAGGAAGTAACACTCGTCTATAGGCCGTTCACGGTAAAATGAGCACTTTGATGCCCTAGTTGCTTTTTTCTTTCAACCAATTTATATCCTTCCATCACTTGTTTATGTAAATCCTGCCGTGTGTGTAATAAACACAGTGTATACATTCGCCATACCCAAAACTAAAATTCCGAGGCCACAATGAAATGTATTTATTGGTTAGTATGTCTGATGAAACAGCTTCAAAAAGTGCTCACTTTACGGTGAACGGCCTATATACACCGCAGTATCTGAACCTGATGGTACACACGCAGCAAGTGCTGGTGTGCACGAGATGTTTGCAGAAGTGTCGCCACTCTGGCTTAAGTCGTACTCTTAACAACAGCATTGTTGGCGTATACTCCCCGAAACTACGTAGCGAAAATCATTGCACGCAACAAGCTACGGCCTGTTCACGGAAAATGAGCACTTTTGAAAGCCCTGCTTAGCAACTACTTGTATGCACGTTGTGTATTCTTCCGCCTCATGTAAAACTAATATTGCTATGGTTTTTTTTTTTTTTTCACTTTATTTATGCGTCGGTAAAGTGAAAATGTGAAATGATGAGAAAAGTAAACATCATAATAAAACGACTCATTTGTACACTTCAGTGAATAATAATAATAATAATAATAATAATAATAATTTAAGTTATCACAAATCGTTACCTAACAAATTTTATTCGACGTTAAGATGTGGAGATACTTTCCATCCATCATTACTAACTTAACTGGTCGAATATTACTCAGTGCGCCTATTAAAATATACGCAGGCAGGGGCAGAGACTTTTTTCTAACGTTCATTTTCAAAGTACTCACTTTATCGTGAATAGTCTTTAGATGGGAATAACGTGTATTTGTAACACTCTGCAAGGCAATTCAAGCGCCGCAAACGGGGGAGCTTCGTATTGGATCACCCATGCGTCTTGTATTTGCGTGTCCACAGAGAGGTCGCCAGGTGCTCCGTGAATGGTTGTAAATGGTCAGCTCAGCTCAAGAGTGTGGCGATTTTTAGGTCCGCTAGTAACAACAGCGAAATGAACAAATAGTGCTTATCAGTTTATTAAATCTCTTCTTCATATTTAATGGCATAAAGGTGTTTTCCAGCCCTATTATACCTTTCGGGGGACATATTTCTTGCCACCCAAATTTTGGAATAAAATTTATTACATGAAAATGTGAGATTTTAAAAGCGAGGTAATATAAACATTTGATTGCTCGTGTGGCACAAGGGCACAGAGTTGGAAATGTTAAACCTGAAATCAATTACATTTGGGGGCCGCATGCAGATTCAGGTAAAATCATCGTCCTGCAGCTGCAATAATATTGGGTAATGCTCCTTCCCCATTAAATACGATACAGTTATGCAAATCCTTACTCTGCCGCTTTTTAGGAAGTTAGACTTTCCGTGCGCAAAAAAAAAAAAAAAAAAAGCAGACACAGAGTCATATTCACGTTCTGCGTCTATAAAATAATATTATCTTTTATGTCACTGTTGATCTATCGTATTTCTGCTGCGAAGTATAATAAATAGGAAGCGCATCGTTTTGCCTAAAGTCGTTTTGACTAAAACTCATTCCGCCTAGTAATTTTGCTTAAAGTTGTTTTGTCTAATTTAAGGCAAAACGACGGGTACTCTAATAATTGTGCAACACTTCCCCCTGGCTGCTTTTAAGAGAAAGATATTTTCCTCATCAGGGATGGGCGCCGTTATTAGTACAAGTAGGTCTAGGATTGACCAACAATGAACGTATGTTCAGATGAACGCAGTTCGATTAAAGTTTTATGAATCTACCCTTCATTTTTTTTTTCTAATTCGGAAGAAAGTTTTGCTGGGAGACGACGGAGGCCTGTGGTCCTTCTATGACTACTGTACGCCAGCTCACTGTAGACTGTTCACGGTAAATTAAACACTTTTGAGGCCCTCGTCACTTTTTACTTTCAGCCATTTTTTTTTAAATCCATTACTCTCCTTTTGAAATAAATATTGCCATGTAAATAATACACACAGCGTGTATATTCCACTGCACTCAGAAGTTAACGTCTAGGGCTGAAATAAAATATACGTATTTATGGACTATTATTCCAAAATAGAGGGCTTTCAAAAGTCCTCGCTTTACCGAGCCTATAATTTAAATAACCCCCTTCATCTTTTTACATTGGTAATTTTGAGGCCCTCGTCACTTTTTACTTTCAGCCATTTTTTTTAAAATCCATTACTCGCCTTTTGAAATAAATATTGCCATGTAAATAATACACACAGCGTGTATATTCCACTGCACTCAGAAGTTAACATCTAGGGTTGAATTAAAATATACGTATATATGGACTATTATTCCCAAATAGAGGGCTTTCAAAACTCCTCGCTTTACCGAGCCTATAATTTAAATAACCCCCTAAATCTTTTAACATTGGTAATGTTCAATTCCGTGTCACTGTAAACATCAAGAAAGCCAAGACCGCTCCACTTACTACGCCGTAAGGCAAGCGTCGTAACCAATACTAATATGCTGTAGTATATTCCGTGTCACTGTAATCATCAAGAAAGCCAAGACCGCTCTACTTACTACGCCGAAAGGCAAGCGTCATAACCAATACTAATATGCTATAGTATATTCCGTGTCACTGTAATCATCAAGAAATCCAAGACCGCTCCACTTAATACGCCGGAAGGCAAGCGTCGTAATCAATACTAATATGCTGTAGTATATTCCGTGTCACTGTAATCATCAAGAAAGCCAAGACCGCTCCACTTACTACGCCGAAAGGCAAGCGTCGTAACCAATACTAATATGCTATAGTATATTCCGTGTCACTGTAATCATCAAGAAAGCCAAGACCGCTCTACTTACTACGCCGAAAGGCAAGCGTCATAACCAATACTAATATGCTGTAGTATATTCCGTGTCACTGTAATCATCAAGAAAGCCAAGACCGCTCTACTTACTACGCCGAAAGGCAAGCGTCGTAACCTATACTAATATGCTATAGTATATTCCGTGTCACTGTAATCATCAAGAAAGCCAAGACCGCTCCACTTACTACGCCGGAAGGCAAGCGTCGTAACCAATACTAATATGCTGTAGTATATTCCGTGTCACTGTAATCATCAAGAAAGCCAAGACCGCTCCACTTACTACGCCGAAAGGCAAGCGTCGTAACCAATACTAATATGCTATAGTATATTCCGTGTCACTGTAATCATCAAGAAATCCAAGACCGCTCCACTTACTACGCCGGAAGGCAAGCGTCGTAATCAATACTAATATGCTGTAGTATATTCCGTGTCACTGTAATCATCAAGAAAGCCAAGACCGCTCCACTTACTACGCCGAAAGGCAAGCGTCGTAACCAATACTAATATGCTATAGTATATTCCGTGTCACTGTAATCATCAAGAAAGCCAAGACCGCTCTACTTACTACGCCGAAAGGCAAGCGTCATAACCAATACTAATATGCTATAGTATATTCCGTGTCACTGTAATCATCAAGAAAGCCAAGACCGCTCCCCTTACTACGCGAAAGGCAAGCGTCATAACCAATACTAATATGCTGTAGTATATTCCATGTCACTGTAATCATCAAGAAAGCCAAGACCGCTCCACTTACTACGCCGGAAGGCAAGCGTCGTAACCAATACTAATATGCTATAGTATATTCCGTGTAACTGTAATCATCAAGAAAGCCAAGACCGCTCCACTTACTAGGCCGGAAGGCAAGCGTCGTAACCAATACTAATATGCTGTAGTATATTCCGTGTCACTGTAATCATCAAGAAAGCCAAGACCGCTCCACTTACTACGCCGAAAGGCAAGCGTCGTAACCAATACTAATATGCTATAGTATATTCCGTGTCACTGTAATCATCAAGAAAGCCAAGACCGCTCCCCTTACTAGGCGAAAGGCAAGCGTCATAACCAATACTAATATGCTGTAGTATATTCCATGTCACTGTAATCATCAAGAAAGCCAAGACCGCTCCACTTACTACGCCGGAAGGCAAGCGTCGTAACCAATACTAATATGCTATAGTATATTCCGTGTAACTGTAATCATCAAGAAAGCCAAGACCGCTCCACTTACTAGGCCGGAAGGCAAGCGTCGTAACCAATACTAATATGCTATAGTATATTCCGTGTCACTGTAATCATCAAGAAAGCCAAGACCGCTCCACTTACTACGCCGGAAGGCAAGCGTCGTAACCAATACTAATATGCTATAGTATATTCCGTGTCACTGTAAACATCAAGAAAGCCAAGACCGCTCCACATACTACGCCGAAAGGCAAGCGTCGTAACCAATACTAATATGCTATAGTATATTCCGTGTCACTGTAATCATCAAGAAAGCCAAGACCGCTCCACTTACTACGCCGAAAGGCAAGCGTCGTAACCAATACTAATATGCTATAGTATATTCCGTGTCACTGTAATCATCAAGAAAGCCAAGACCGCTCCACTTACTACGCCGAAAGGCAAGCGTCATAACCAATACTAATATGCTGTAGTATATTCCGTGTCACTGTAATCATCAAGAAAGCCAAGACCGCTCCACTTACTACGCCGGAAGGCAAGCGTCATAACCAATACTAATATGCTGTAGTATATTCCGTGTCACTGTAATCATCAAGAAAGCCAAGACCGCTCCACTTACTACGCCGAAAGGCAAGCGTCGTAACCAATACTAATATGCTATAGTATATTCCGTGTCACTGTAATCATCAAGAAAGCCAAGACCGCTCCACTTACTACGCCGGAAGGCAAGCGTCATAACCAATACTAATATGCTGTAGAATATTCCGTGTCACTGTAATCATCAAGAAAGCCAAGACCGCTCCACTTACTACGCCGGAAGGCAAGCGTCGTAACCAATACTAATATGCTGTAGTATATTCTGTGTCACTGTAATCATCAAGAAAGCCAAGACCGCTCTACTTACTACGCCGGAAGGCAAGCGTCGTAACCAATACTAATATGCTGTAGTATATTCCGTGTCACTGTAATCATCAAGAAAGCCAAGACCGCTCCACTTACTTCGCCGGAAGGCAAGCGTCGTAACCAATACTAACATGCTATAGTATATTCCGTGTCACTGTAATCATCAAGAAAGCCAAGACCGCTCCACTTACTACGCCGGAAGGCAAGCGTCGTAACCAATACTAATATGCTATAGTATATTCCGTGTCACTGTAATCATCAAGAAAGCCAAGACCGCTCCACTTACTACGCCGGAAGGCAAGCGTCGTAACCAATACTAATATGCTATAGTATATTCCGTGTCACTGTAATCATCAAGAAAGCCAAGACCGCTCCACTTACTACGCCGAAAGGCAAGCGTCATAACCAATACTAATATGCTATAGTATATTCCGTGTCACTGTAATCATCAAGAAAGCCAAGACCGCTCCACTTACTACGCCGAAAGGCAAGCGTCATAACCAATACTAATATGCTGTAGTATATTCCGTGTCACTGTAATCATCAAGAAAGCCAAGACCGCTCCACTTACTACGCCGGAAGGCAAGCGTCGTAACCAATACTAATATGCTATAGTATATTCCGTGTCACTGTAATCATCAAGAAAGCCAAGACCGCTCCACTTACTACGCCGGAAGGCAAGCGTCGTAACCAATACTAATATGCTGTAGTATATTCCGTGTAACTGTAATCATCAAGAAAGTCAAGACCGCTCCACTTACTACGCCGGAAGGCAAGCGTCGTAACCAATACTAATATGCTGTAGTATATTCCGTGTCACTGTAATCATCAAGAAAGCCAAGACCGCTCCACTTACTACGCCGGAAGGCAAGCGTCGTAACCAATACTAATATGCTATAGTATATTCCGTGTCACTGTAATCATCAAGAAAGCCAAGACCGCTCTACTTACTACGCCGAAAGGCAAGCGTCATAACCAATATTAATATGCTATAGTATATTCCGTGTCACTGTAATCATCAAGAAAGCCAAGACCGCTCCCCTTACTACGCCGAAAGTCAAGCGTCATAACCAATACTAATATGCTGTAGTATATTCCGTGTCACTGTAATCATCAAGAAAGCCAAGACCGCTCCACTTACTAGGCCGGAAGGCAAGCGTCGTAACCAATACTAATATGCTGTAGTATATTCCGTGTCACTGTAATCATCAAGAAAGCCAAGACCGCTCCACTTACTACGCCGAAAGGCAAGCGTCGTAACCAATACTAATATGCTATAGTATATTCCGTGTCACTGTAATCATCAAGAAAGCCAAGACCGCTCCACTTACTACGCCGGAAGGCAAGCGTCATAACCAATACTAATATGCTGTAGAATATTCCGTGTCACTGTAATCATCAAGAAAGCCAAGACCGCTCCACTTACTACGCCGGAAGGCAAGCGTCGTAACCAATACTAATATGCTGTAGTATATTCTGTGTCACTGTAATCATCAAGAAAGCCAAGACCGCTCTACTTACTACGCCGGAAGGCAAGCGTCGTAACCAATACTAATATGCTGTAGTATATTCCGTGTCACTGTAATCATCAAGAAAGCCAAGACCGCTCCACTTACTACGCCGGAAGGCAAGCGTCGTAACCAATACTAACATGCTATAGTATATTCCGTGTCACTGTAATCATCAAGAAAGCCAAGACCGCTCCACTTACTACGCCGGAAGGCAAGCGTCGTAACCAATACTAATATGCTATAGTATATTCCGTGTCACTGTAATCATCAGAAAGCCAAGACCGCTCCACTTACTACGCCGGAAGGCAAGCGTCGTAACCAATACTAATATGCTATAGTATATTCCGTGTCACTGTAATCATCAAGAAAGCCAAGACCGCTCCACTTACTACGCCGAAAGGCAAGCGTCATAACCAATACTAATATGCTATAGTATATTCCGTGTCACTGTAATCATCAAGAAAGCCAAGACCGCTCCACTTACTACGCCGAAAGGCAAGCGTCATAACCAATACTAATATGCTGTAGTATATTCCGTGTCACTGTAATCATCAAGAAAGCCAAGACCGCTCCACTTACTACGCCGGAAGGCAAGCGTCATAACCAATACTAATATGCTATAGTATATTCCGTGTCACTGTAATCATCAAGAAAGCCAAGACCGCTCCACTTACTACGCCGAAAGGCAAGCGTCGTAACCAATACTAATATGCTATAGTATATTCCGTGTCACTGTAATCATCAAGAAAGCCAAGACCGCTCCACTTACTACGCCGGAAGGCAAGCGTCGTAACCAATACTAATATGCTGTAGTATATTCCGTGTCACTGTAATCATCAAGAAAGCCAAGACCGCTCCACTTACTACGCCGAAAGGCAAGCGTCGTAACCAATACTAATATGCTATAGTATATTCCGTGTCACTGTAATCATCAAGAAATCCAAGACCGCTAGACTTACTACGCCGGAAGGCAAGCGTCGTAATCAATACTAATATGCTGTAGTATATTCCGTGTCACTGTAATCATCAAGAAAGCGAAGACCGCTCCACTTACTACGCCGAAAGGCAAGCGTCGTAACCAATACTAATATGCTATAGTATATTCCGTGTCACTGTAATCATCAAGAAAGCCAAGACCGCTCTACTTACTACGCCGAAAGGCAAGCGTCATAACCAATACTAATATGCTATAGTATATTCCGTGTCACTGTAATCATCAAGAAAGCCAAGACCGCTCCCCTTACTACGCGAAAGGCAAGCGTCATAACCAATACTAATATGCTGTAGTATATTCCATGTCACTGTAATCATCAAGAAAGCCAAGACCGCTCCACTTACTACGCCGGAAGGCAAGCGTCGTAACCAATACTAATATGCTATAGTATATTCCGTGTAACTGTAATCATCAAGAAAGCCAAGACCGCTCCACTTACTACGCCGGAAGGCAAGCGTCGTAACCAATACTAATATGCTATAGTATATTCCGTGTCACTGTAATCATCAAGAAAGCCAAGACCGCTCCACTTACTACGCCGAAAGGCAAGCGTCGTAACCAATACTAATATGCTATAGTATATTCCGTGTCACTGTAATCATCAAGAAAGCCAAGACCGCTCCACTTACTACGCCGAAAGGCAAGCGTCGTAACCAATACTAATATGCTATAGTATATTCCGTGTCACTGTAATCATCAAGAAAGCCAAGACCGCTCCACTTACTACGCCGGAAGGCAAGCGTCGTAACCAATACTAATATGCTATAGTATATTCCGTGTCACTGTAATCATCAAGAAAGCCAAGACCGCTCCACTTACTACGCCGGAAGGCAAGCGTCGTAACCAATACTAACATGCTATAGTATATTCCGTGTCACTGTAATCATCAAGAAAGCCAAGACCGCTCCACTTACTACGCCGGTAGGCAAGCGTCGTAACCAATACTAATATGCTATAGTATATTCCGTGTCACTGTAATCATCAAGAAAGCCAAGACCGCTCCACTTACTACGCCGGAAGGCAAGCGTCGTAACCAATACTAATATGCTATAGTATATTCCGTGTCACTGTAATCATCAAGAAAGCCAAGACCGCTCCACTTACTACGCCGAAAGGCAAGCGTCGTAACCAATACTAATATGCTATAGTATATTCCGTGTCACTGTAATCATCAAGAAAGCCAAGACCGCTCCACTTACTACGCCGAAAGGCAAGCGTCATAACCAATACTAATATGCTGTAGTATATTCCGTGTCACTGTAATCATCAAGAAAGTCAAGACCGCTCCACTTACTACGCCGGAAGGCAAGCGTCATAACCAATACTAATATGCTATAGTATATTCCGTGTCACTGTAATCATCAAGAAAGCCAAGACCGCTCCACTTACTACGCCGAAAGGCAAGCGTCGTAACCAATACTAATATGCTATAGTATATTCCGTGTCACTGTAATCATCAAGAAAGCCAAGACCGCTCCACTTACTACGCCGAAAGGCAAGCGTCGTAACCAATACTAATATGCTATAGTATATTCCGTGTCACTGTAATCATCAAGAAAGCCAAGACCGCTCCACTTACTACGCCGAAAGGCAAGCGTCGTAACCAATACTAATATGCTATAGTATATTCCGTGTCACTGTAATCATCAAGAAAGCCAAGACCGCTCCACTTACTACGCCGGAAGGCAAGCGTCGTAACCAATACTAATATGCTGTAGTATATTCCGTGTCACTGTAATCATCAAGAAAGCCAAGACCGCTCCACTTACTACGCCGAAAGGCAAGCGTCGTAACCAATACTAATATGCTATAGTATATTCCGTGTCACTGTAATCATCAAGAAATCCAAGACCGCTCCACTTACTACGCCGGAAGGCAAGCGTCGTAATCAATACTAATATGCTGTAGTATATTCCGTGTCACTGTAATCATCAAGAAAGCCAAGAGCGCTCCCCTTACTACGCGAAAGGCAAGCGTCATAACCAATACTAATATGCTGTAGTATATTCCATGTCACTGTAATCATCAAGAAAGCCAAGACCGCTCCACTTACTACGCCGGAAGGCAAGCGTCGTAACCAATACTAATATGCTATAGTATATTCCGTGTCACTGTAATCATCAAGAAAGCCAAGACCGCTCCACTCACTACGCCGGAAGGCAAGCGTCGTAACCAATACTAATATGCTATAGTATATTCCGTGTCACTGTAATCATCAGAAAGCCAAGACCGCTCCACTTACTACGCCGGAAGGCAAGCGTCGTAACCAATACTAAATGCTATAGTATATTCCGTGTCACTGTAATCATCAAGAAAGCCAAGACCGCTCCACTTACTACGCCGGAAGCAAGCGTCGTAACCAATACTAATATGCTGTAGTATATTCCGTGTCACTGTAATCATCAAGAAAGCCAAGACCGCTCCACTTACTACGCCGGAAGGCAAGCGTCGTAACCAATACTAATATGCTATAGTATATTCCGTGTCACTGTAATCATCAAGAAAGCCAAGACCGCTCCACTTACTACGCCGAAGGCAAGCGTCGTAACCAATACTAATATGCTATAGTATATTCCGTGTCACTGTAATCATCAAGAAAGCCAAGACCGCTCCACTTACTACGCCGGAAGGCAAGCGTCTAACCAATACTAATATGCTATAGTATATTCCGTGTCACTGTAATCATCAAGAAAGCAAGACCGCTCCACTTACTACGCCGGAAGCAAGCGTCGTAACAATCTAATATGCTTAGATATTCCGTGTCACTGTAATCATCAAGAAAGCCAAGACCGCTCCACTTACTAGCCGAAGGCAAGCGTCGTAACCAATACTAATATCTTAGTATATTCCGTGTCACTGTAATCATCAAGAAAGCCAAGACCGCTCACTTACTACCCGAAAGCAAGCGTCGTAACCAATACTAATATGCTTAAGTATATCGTGTCACTGTAATCATCAAGAAGCCAAGACGTCACACTACGCCGAAGGCAAGCGTCGTAACCAATACTAAATGCTATAGTATATTCCGTGTCACTGTAACATCAAGAAAGCCAAGACCGCTCCACTACTACGCCGAAGGCAAGCGTCGTAACCAATACTAATATGCTGTAGTATATTCCGTGTCACTGTAATCATCAAGAAAGCCAAGACCGCTCCACTTACTACGCCGAAGGCAAGCGTCGTAACCAATACTAATATGCTATAGTATATTCCGTGTCACTGTAATCATCAAGAAAGCCAAGACCGCTCCACTTACTACGCCGGAAGGCAAGCGTCGTAACAATACTAATATGCTGTAGTATATTCCGTGTCACTGTAATCATCAAGAAAGCCAGACGCTCCCTTACTACGCGAAGGCAAGCGTCATAACCAATACTATATTGCTGTAGTATATTCCATTCACTGTAATCATCAAGAAAGCCAAGACCGCTCCACTTACTACGCCGGAAGGCAACGTCTAACCAATACTAATTATGCTATAGTATATCCGTGTCACTGTAATCATCAAGAAAGCCAAGACGCTCCACTACTACGCCGAAGGCAAGCGTCGTAACCAATACTAATATGCTATAGTATATTCCGTGTCACTGTAATCATCAAGAAAGCCAAGACCGCTCACTACTACGCCGAAAGCAAGCGTCATAACCAATATAATATGCTATAGTATATTCCGTGTCACTGTAATCATCAAGAAGCCAAGACCGCTACCAATTACTACGCCGAAGCAATGCGTCGATAACCAATACTAATATGCTAGTATATTCCGTGTCACTGTAATCATCAAGAAGCCAAGACCGTCCACTTACTAGCCGAAGGCAACTCGTAACCAATACTAATATGCTTAGTATATTCCGTGTCACTGTAATCATCAAGAAAGCCAAGACCGCTATACTTATACGCCGAAAGCAAGCGTCGTAACCAATACTATATGCTTAGTATATTCCGTGTCACTGTAATCATCAAGAAAGCCAAGACGCTCTACTTACTACGCCGAAAGCAAGCATAACCAATACTAATATGCTGTTAGATATCCGTGTCACTGTAATCATCAAGAAAGCCAAGACGCTCCACTTACTACGCCGAAGCAAGCGTCGTAACAATACTAATATGCGTGTATATTCCGAGTCACTGTAATCATCAGAAAAGCCAAGACCGCTCACTTACTACGCCGGAAGGCAAGCGTCGTAACCAATACTAATATCTTAGTATTCCGTGTCACTGTAATCATCAGAAGCCAAACGTTATCTACCGAAGCAAGCGTCTACAATACTATATCTTAGATATTCGTGTCACTGATCACAGAAGCAAGACCGCTCCTTACTACGCGAAGCAGGTACCAATACTATGCTTAGTATATTCGTCCTGTATATCAGAGCCAGACGCTCATTATACGAAGAAGCTCGTAAAATTAATCTTGTATTCGTGACTGTATCAAGAAAGCAACCGTCACTCTACGCGAGCAGGTCGAACCATATATAGTTATTTCCGTTCATGATCTCAGAAAGCAGACGCTCCATTACTACGCGAGGCAGGTACCATATATATGCTTAGTATTCCGTGTCACGTAATAGAAGCAAGACGTCTTACAGCGAGGCAGCGCGTACATATAAATGTTATATATTCTGTCACTGTATCATCAAGAAAGCAAGCGCTACTATCGCGAGGCAAGTGTACAATAATCTAGTTTCCGTGCCTGACTAGAAAGCAGCGTACTACTACGCCGAGCAGGTCTACCATATAATAGCTAGATATCTTCAGTATCATCAAGAAAGCAGACGCTCCACTCACGCGGAAGGCGCGTCTACCATATAAGTAGATATTCGTCACGATCAGAAAGCAAGACGCCATACACCGAGGAAGCGTCTAACATCTAATGTAGTATCCGTGTCACTGTAATCTAGACAAGACACTTATACGCGAAGGCACGCAACATTAACTAAGTATATTCGTTCAGTACACAAGAAAGCAGACCCTCATACTACGCCGAAGAAGCGTCGTACAATACTATATGTTAGTTATTCGTGTCTGATCTCAGAAGCCACGTCACTTACCGCAGGACGTCGTAACAATATAAATGCTAGTATATCGTGTCGAACTCAAAAACCAAGACGCTCCATACTAGCGAGCAAGGTCACATAAGTATTATCCGTGTCTATTCAAGAAGCCAGACCTCATCACGCGAGAGTCTACCAATATAATGTAGTATTCGTGTCACTGTAATCTCAGAAGCAGACCGTCCACTACACGCGAGGCAGCGTACAATATGCTTAGAATCGTGTCAGTATCATCAGAAGCCAGACCGCTCTAACGAGAAGCGTCACAATCTAATATTAGTTATCCGTTCCTGTATCAAAAACAGACGTCCATACCCGAGCAAGCGTCTAACATATATATGTTAGTATTCCGTGTCACTTATCTCAAAGCAAGCGCCACTTACTACCGAGAGGTCACCAATAATATTAAATTCGGCACTGTATCATCAAGAACAAGACGCTCACTTTAGCCGAGAGCTAACATCTATTGTTGTATTGTGTATGTAATCTCAGAAACAGACGCTCCTTACTACGCGAGCAAGTCTACCATAATGCTTATTTTCGTGCACTGTATATAGACAGACCTCATCTCCCGGAAGGCAAGGTCGTACCAATACTAAATGCTGTATTTCCGTGCACTGTAATCTCAAGAAGCCAAGACGCTACTTACTGCGAGGCAGCGTCTACATACAATTAGTAATCTTCACTGATACAGAAGCAGACCGCTCCCTCTACGCGAAGCAAGCGTACATACTAATTGCGTAGTATTTCTGTCTGTAATCTCAGAAGCAGACCTCCTAGCGAAGCAGCGTCACATAATTGTTTATTCCGGTCATGAACTCAACAACGTCACTTAACGCCGAGGCAAGTCGCATAGTTCACGTAATCATCAAGAAAGCCAGACCGCTCACTACTACGCAAGGCAAGCGTCTAACATCTAATTGCTAGTATATTCCGTGTCACTAATCATCAGAAAGCCAAGACCGCTCCACTTACTACGCCGAAGGCAAGCGTCTACCAATACTAATATGCTATAGTAATTCCGTGTCACTGATCATCAGAAAGCCAAGACCGCCCACTTACTACGCCGAAGCAAGCGTCGTAACCAATACTAATATGCTAGTTATTCCGTGTCACTGTAATCATCAAGAAGCCAAGCCGCTCCACTTACTACGCCGAAGGCAAGCGTCGTAACCAATACTAATTGCTATAGTATTTCCGGTCACTGTAATCATCAGAACCAAGACCGCTCCATTACTACGCCGGAAGGCAAGCGTCGTAACCAATACTAATTGCTGTATATTCGTGTCACTGTAATCATCAAGAAAGCAAGACCGCCCACTTACTACGCCGAAAGGCAAGGTCTAACATACTAATATGCTTAGTTATTCCGTGTCACTGTAATCATCAAGAAGCCAAGACGCTCACTTACTACGCGAAGGCAAGCGTCTAACCAATACTAATATGCATAGTATATTGTGTCACTGTAATCACAAGAAACCAAGACCGCTCCCTTACACGCGAAGGCAAGCGTCTAACCATACTATCTGTAGTAATTCCGTGTACTGTAATCACAAGAAACCAGACCGTCCACTTACACGCGAAGGCAGCGTCGTAACAATACTAATATGCAAGTATTTCCGTGTCACTGAATCATCAAGAAAGCCAAGACCGCTCACTTACTACGCCGGAAGCAAGCGTCGTAACATACTAATATGATATTTTCCGTGTCACTGTAATCATCAGAAAGCAGACGCTCCACTTACACGCGAGGCAAGCGTCTAACCAATACTAATTTAGTATTCCGGTACGTAATCATCAAGAATCAAGACCTCCATTACCGCCGAGGCAGTCGTACATATAAGCTTAGTATATCGGTACGTAATCATCAAAGCAGACCGCTCCTTATACGCGAGGCAAGCTCTAACATACATATGCTGAATTCCGTCACTGTAATCATAAACAGACCGCTCACTTACTAGGCCGAGCAAGCGTAACAATAAACTTAGTATTCCGTGTCACGTAATCACAAGAAGCAACCGCTCATATACCCGAAGCAAGCGTCGTACCAACTATATGCTAATTCTGCTGTAATCATCAGACCAAGACGTCACTTATAGCCGGAGCAAGCCTAACAATCAATATGCGTATTCGTGCCGATCAAAGCAGACCGCTCCACTTACTACGCCGAAGCAAGCGGTACCATAAATGCTAGTTATTCGGTCCTGTACATCAAAGCAAGACCCTCACTACTAGCCGGAACAGCAACCATACAAATCTATAATCTCACGTAATCATCAAGAAGCAAACGTCTTCTACCCGAGCAAGCTCTACAATATAATACTAGAATCGGTCACTGTAATCACAGACAAACGCTCCATACTACGCGAGCAAGCTCGTACTACAAGCTTAGTATTCCGGTCCGTATCATCAGAAGCCAACCGTCATACTACCGAGCAAGCGCTACAATACTAAAGCATAATTCCGTGTCCGTAACACAGAAGCCAACGCTCCTACTAGCGAGGCAGGTCGTACCATCTATTGCTAAGTATACGGTCCTGAACACAAAAAGCAGACGCATTACTACGCGAAGCGTCACATATAATGTAGATTTCTTCACTGTATCACAGAAAGCAAGCGCCCATACACGCGAGGCAAGCGCCACGTGTCACTGTAATCATCAAGAAAGCCAAGACCGCTCCACTTACTACGCCGAAAGGCAAGCGTCGTAACCAATACTAATATGCTATAGTATATTCCGTGTCACTGTAATCATCAAGAAAGCCAAGACCGCTCCACTTACTACGCCGAAAGGCAAGCGTCGTAACCAATACTAATATGCTGTAGTATATTCCGTGTCACTGTAATCATCAAGAAAGCCAAGACCGCTCCACTTACTACGCCGAAGGCAAGCGTCGTAACCAATACTAATATGCTGTAGTATATTCCGTGTCACTGTAATCATCAAGAAAGCCAAGACCGCTCCACTTACTACGCCGGAAGGCAAGCGTCGTAACCAATACTAATATGCTATAGTATATTCCGTGTCACTGTAATCATCAAGAAAGCCAAGACCGCTCACTTACTACGCCGGAAGGCAAGCGTCGTAACCAATACTAATATGCTTAGTATATTCCGTGTCACTGTAATCATCAAGAAAGCCAAGACCGCTCCACTTACTACGCCGAAAGGCAAGCGTCGTAACCAATACTAATATGCTATAGTATATTCCGTGTCACTGTAATCATCAAGAAAGCCAAGACCGCTCCACTTACTACGCCGGAAGGCAAGCGTCGTAACCAATACTAATATGCTATAGTATATTCCGTGTCACTGTAATCATCAAGAAAGCCAAGACCGCTCCACTTACTACGCCGAAGGCAAGCGTCGTAACCAATACTAATATGCTGTAGTATATTCCGTGTCACTGTAATCATCAAGAAAGCCAAGACCGCTCCACTTACTACGCCGGAAGGCAAGCGTCGTAACCAATACTAATATGCTGTAGTATATTCCGTGTCACTGTAATCATCAAGAAAGCCAAGACCGCTCCACTTACTACGCCGGAAGGCAAGCGTCGTAACCAATACTAATATGCTTAGTATATTCCGTGTCACTGTAATCATCAAGAAAGCCAAGACCGCTCCACTTACTACGCCGGAAGGCAAGCGTCGTAAAACCAATACTAATATGCTATAGTATATTCCGTGTCACTGTAATCATCAAGAAAGCCAAGACCGCTCCACTTACTACGCCGGAAGGCAAGCGTCGTAACAATACTAATATGCTATAGTATATTCCGTGTCACTGTAATCATCAAGAAAGCCAAGACCGCTCCACTTACTACGCCGAAGGCAAGCGTCGTAACCAATACTAATATGCTATAGTATATTCCGTGTCACTGTAATCATCAAGAAAGCCAAGACCGCTCCACTTACTACGCCGAAAGGCAAGCGTCGTAACCAATACTAATTGCTATAGTATATTCCGTGTCACTGTAATCATCAAGAAAGCCAAGACCGCTCACTTACTACGCCGAAAGGCAAGCGTCGTAACCAATACTAATATGCTATAGTATATTCCGTGTCACTGTAATCATCAAGAAAGCCAAGACCGCTCCACTTACTTACGCCGGAAGGCAAGCGTCGTAACCAATACTAATATGCTATAGTATATTCCGTGTCACTGTAATCATCAAGAAAGCCAAGACCGCTCCACTTACTACGCCGGAAGGCAAGCGTCGTAACCAATACTAATATGCTATAGTATATTCCGTGTCACTGTAATCATCAAGAAAGCCAAGACCGCTCCACTTACTACGCCGGAAGGCAAGCGTCGTAACCAATACTAATATGCTTAGTATATTCCGTGTCACTGTAATCATCAAGAAAGCCAAGACCGCTCCACTTACTACGCCGGAAGGCAAGCGTCGTAACCAATACTAATATGCTATAGTATATTCCGTGTCACTGTAATCATCAAGAAAGCCAAGACCGCTCCACTTACTACGCCGGAAGGCAAGCGTCGTAACCAATACTAATATGCTATAGTATATTCCGTGTCACTGTAATCATCAAGAAAGCCAAGACCGCTCCACTTACTACGCCGAAAGGCAAGCGTCATAACCAATACTAATATGCTATAGTATATTCCGTGTCACTGTAATCATCAAGAAAGCCAAGACCGCTCCACTTACTACGCCGAAAGGCAAGCGTCGTAACCAATACTAATATGCTATAGTATATTCCGTGTCACTGTAATCATCAAGAAAGCCAAGACCGCTCCACTTACTACGCCGGAAGGCAAGCGTCGTAACCAATACTAATATGCTTAAGTATATTCCGTGTCACTGTAATCATCAAGAAAGCCAAGACCGCTCCACTTACTACGCCGAAAGGCAAGCGTCGTAACCAATACTAATATGCTATAGTATATTCCGTGTCACTGTAATCATCAAGAAAGCCAAGACCGCTCCACTTACTACGCCGGAAGGCAAGCGTCGTAACCAATACTAATATGCTGTAGTATATTCCGTGTCACTGTAATCATCAAGAAAGCCAAGACCGCTCCACTTACTACGCCGGAAAGGCAAGCGTCGTAACCAATACTAATATGCTGTAGTATATTCCGTGTCACTGTAATCATCAAGAAAGCCAAGACCGCTCACTTACTACGCCGAAAGGCAAGCGTCGTAACCAATACTAATATGCTTAGTATATTCCGTGTCACTGTAATCATCAAGAAAGCCAAGACCGCTCCACTTACTACGCCGGAAGGCAAGCGTCGTAACCAATACTAATATGCTGTAGTATATTCCGTGTCACTGTAATCATCAAGAAAGCCAAGACCGCTCCACTTACTACGCCGGAAGGCAAGCGTCGTAACCAATACTAATATGCTATAGTATATTCCGTGTCACTGTAATCATCAAGAAAGCCAAGACCGCTCCACTTACTACGCCGGAAGGCAAGCGTCGTAACCAATACTAATATGCTATAGTATATTCCGTGTCACTGTATCATCAAGAAAGCCAAGACCGCTCACTTACTACGCCGAAAGGCAAGCGTCGTAACCAATACTAATATGCTGTAGTATATTCCGTGTCACTGTAATCATCAAGAAAGCCAAGACCGCTCCACTTACTACGCCGAAGGCAAGCGTCGTAACCAATACTAATATGCATAGTATATTCCGTGTCACTGTAATCATCAAGAAAGCCAAGACCGCTCCACTTACTACGCCGGAAGGCAAGCGTCGTAACCAATACTAATATGCTATAGTATATTCCGTGTCACTGTAATCATCAAGAAAGCCAAGACCGCTCCACTTACTACGCCGGAAGGCAAGCGTCGTAACCAATACTAATATGCTGTAGTATATTCCGTGTCACTGTAATCATCAAGAAAGCCAAGACCGCTCCACTTACTACGCCGAAGGCAAGCGTCGTAACCAATACTAATATGCTGTAGTATATTCCGTGTCACTGTAATCATCAAGAAAGCCAAGACCGCTCCACTTACTACGCCGGAAGGCAAGCGTCGTAACCAATACTAATATGCTGTAGTATATTCCGTGTCACTGTAATCATCAAGAAAGCCAAGACCGCTCACTTACTACGCCGAAAGGCAAGCGTCGTAACCAATACTAATATGCTGTAGTATATTCCGTGTCACTGTAATCATCAAGAAAGCCAAGACCGCTCCACTTACTACGCCGGAAGGCAAGCGTCGTAACCAATACTAATATGCTGTAGTATATTCCGTGTCACTGTAATCATCAAGAAAGCCAAGACCGCTCACTTACTACGCCGGAAGGCAAGCGTCGTAACCAATACTAATATGCTATAGTATATTCCGTGTCACTGTAATCATCAAGAAAGCCAAGACCGCTCCACTTACTACGCCGGAAGGCAAGCGTCGTAACCAATACTAATATGCTATAGTATATTCCGTGTCACTGTAATCATCAAGAAAGCCAAGACCGCTCCACTTACTACGCCGGAAGGCAAGCGTCGTAACCAATACTAATATGCTATAGTATATTCCGTGTCACTGTAATCATCAAGAAAGCCAAGACCGCTCCACTTACTACGCCGGAAGGCAAGCGTCGTAACCAATACTAATATGCTATAGTATATTCCGTGTCACTGTAATCATCAAGAAAGCCAAGACCGCTCCACTTACTACGCCGGAAGGCAAGCGTCGTAACCAATACTAATATGCTGTAGTATATTCCGTGTCACTGTAATCATCAAGAAAGCCAAGACCGCTCCACTTACTAGGCCGGAAGGCAAGCGTCGTAACCAATACAAATATGCTGTAGTATATTCCGTGTCACTGTAATCATCAAGAAAGCCAAGACCGCTCCACTTACTACGCCGAAAGGCAAGCGTCGTAACCAATACTAATATGCTATAGTATATTCCGTGTCACTGTAATCATCAAGAAAGCCAAGACCGCTCCACTTACTACGCCGGAAAGCAAGCGTCATAACCAATACTAATATGCTGTAGAATATTCCGTGTCACTGTAATCATCAAGAAAGCCAAGACCGCTCCACTTACTACGCCGGAAGGCAAGCGTCGTAACCAATACTAATATGCTGTAGTATATTCCGTGTCACTGTAATCATCAAGAAAGCCAAGACCTCTCTACTTACTACGCCGGAAATCAAGCGTCGTAACCAATACTAATATTCTGTAGTATATTCCGTGTCACTGTAATCATCAAGAAAGCCAAGACCGATCTACTTACTACGCCGAAAGACAAGCGTCGTAACCAATATTAATATGCTGTAGTATATTCCGTGTCACTGTAATCATCAAGAAAGCCAAGACCGCTCCACTTACTACGCCGGAAGGCAAGCGTCGTAACCAATACTAACATGCTATAGTATATTCCGTGTCACTGTAATCATCAAGAAAGCCAAGACCGCTCCACTTACTACGCGGAAGTCAAGCGTCGTAACCAATACTAATATGCTATAGTATATTCCGTGTCACTGTAATCATCAAGAAAGCCAAGACCGCTCCACTTACTACGCCGGAAGGCAAGCGTCGTAACCAATACTAATATGCTATAGTATATTCCGTGTCACTGTAATCATCAAGAAAGCCAAGACCGCTCCACTTACTACGCCGAAAGGCAAGCGTCGTAACCAATACTAATATGCTATAGTATATTCCGTGTCACTGTAATCATCAAGAAAGCCAAGACCGCTCCACTTACTACGCCGAAAGGCAAGCGTCATAACCAATACTAATATGCTGTAGTATATTCCGTGTCACTGTAATCATCAAGAAAGCCAAGACCGCTCCACTTACTACGCCGGAAGGCAAGCGTCGTAACCAATACTAATATGCTATAGTATATTCCGTGTCACTGTAATCATCAAGAAAGCCAAGACCGCTCCACGTACTACGCCGGAAGGCAAGCGTCGTAACCAATACTAATATGCTGTAGTATATTCCGTGTAACTGTAATCATCAAGAAAGTCAAGACCGCTCCACTTACTACGCCGGAAGGCAAGCGTCGTAACCAATACTAATATGCTATAGTATATTCCGTGTCACTGTAATCATCAAGAAAGCCAAGACCGCTCCACTTACTACGCCGGAAGGCAAGCGTCGTAACCAATACTAATATGCTATAGTATATTCCGTGTAACTGTAATCATCAAGAAAGTCAAGACCGCTCCACTTACTACGCCGAAAGGCAAGCGTCGTAACCAATACTAATATGCTGTAGTATATTCCGTGTCACTGTAATCATCAAGAAAGTCAAGACCGCTCCACTTACTACGCCGGAAGGCAAGCGTCGTAACCAATACTAATATGCTATAGTATATTCCGTGTCACTGTAATCATCAAGAAAGCCAAGACCGCTCCACTTACTACGCCGGAAGGCAAGCGTCGTAACCAATACTAATATGATATTGTATATTCCGTGTCACTGTAATCATCAAGAAAGCCAAGACCGCTCCACTTACTTCGCCGAAAGACAAGCGTCGTAACCAATACTAATATGCTATAGTATATTCCGTGTCACTGTAATCATCAAGAAAGCCAAGACCGCTCCACATACTACGCCGAAAGGCAAGCGTCATAACCAATACTAATATGCTGTAGTATATTCCGTGTCACTGTAATCATCAAGAAATCCAAGACCGCTCCACTTACTACGCCGGAAGGCAAGCGTCGTAATCAATACTAATATGCTGTAGTATATTCCGTGTCACTGTAATCATCAAGAAAGCCAAGACCGCTCCACTCACTACGCCGGAAGGCAAGCGTCGTAACCAATACTAATATGCTATAGTATATTCCGTGTCACTGTAATCATCAAGAAAGCCAAGACCGCTCCCCTTACTACGCCGAAAGGCAAGCGTCGTAACCAATACTAATATGCTATAGTATATTCGGTGTCACTGTAATCATCAAGAAAGCCAAGACCGCTCCACTTACTACGCCGAAAGGCAAGCGTCATAACCAATACTAATATGCTATAGTATATTCCGTGTCACTGAAATCATCAAGAAATCCAAGACCGCTCCACTTAATACGCCGGCAGGCAAGCGTCGTAATAAATACTAATATGCTGTAGTATATTCCGTTTCACTGTAATCATCAAGAAAGCCAAGACCGCTCCACTTACTACGCCGAAAGGCAAGCGTCGTAACCAATACTAATATGCTATAGTATATTCCGTGTCACTGTAATCATCAAGAAAGCCAAGACCGCTCCACTTACTACGCCGAAACGCAAGCGTCATAACCAATACTAATATGCTGTAGTATATTCCGTGTCACTGTAATCATCAAGAAAGCCAAGACCGCTCCACTTACTACGTCGAAAGGCAAGCGTCGTAACCAATACTAATATGCTATAGTATATTCCGTGTCACTGTAATCATCAAGAAATCCAAGACCGCTCCACTTACTACGCCGGAAGGCAAGCGTCGTAATCAATACTAATATGCGGTAGTATATTCCGTGTCACTGTAATCATCAAGAAAGCCAAGACCGCTCCACTTACTACGCCGGAAGGCAAGCGTCGTAACCAATACTAATATGCTGTAGTATATTCCGTGTCACTGTAATCATCAAGAAAGCCAAGACCGCTCCACTTACTACGCCGGAAGGCAAGCGTCGTAACCAATACTAATATGCTATAGTATATTCCGTGTCACTGTAATCATCAAGAAAGCCAAGACCGCTCCACTTACTACGCCGAAAGTCAAGCGTCATAACCAATACTAATATGCTGTAGAATATTCCGTGTCACTGTAATCATCAAGAAAGCCAAGACCGCTCCACTTACTACGCCGGAAGGCAAGCGTCGTAACCAATACTAATATGCTATAGTATATTCCGTGTCACTGTAATCATCAAGAAAGCCAAGACCGCTCCACTTACTACGCCGAAAGGCAAGCGTCATAACCAATACTAATATGCTGTAGTATATTCCGTGTCACTGTAATCATCAAGAAAGCCAAGACCGCTCCACTTACTACGACGAAAGGCAAGCGTCGTAACAAATACTAATATGCTGTAGTATATTCCGTGTCACTGTAATCATCAAGAAAGCCAAGACCGCTCCACTTACTACGCCGGAAGGCGTCATAACCAATACTAATATGCTGTAGTATATTCCGTGTCACTGTAATCATCAAGAAAGCCAAGACCGCTCCACTTACTACGCCGGAAGGCAAGCGTCGTAACCAATACTAATATGCTATAGTATATTCCGTGTCACTGTAATCATCAAGAAAGCCAAGACCCCTCCACTTACTACGCCGGAAGGCAAGCGTCGTAACCAATACTAATATGCTGTAGTATATTCCGTGTCACTGTAATCATCAAGAAAGCCAAGACCGCTCCACTTACTACGACGAAAGGCAAGCGTCGTAACAAATACTAATATGCTGTAGTATATTCCGTGTCACTGTAATCATCAAGAAAGCCAAGACCGCTCCACTTACTACGCCGGAAGGCGTCATAACCAATACTAATATGCTGTAGTATATTCCGTGTCACTGTAATCATCAAGAAAGCCAAGACCGCTCCACTTACTACGCCGGAAGGCAAGCGTCGTAACCAATACTAATATGCTATAGTATATTCCGTGTCACTGTAATCATCAAGAAAGCCAAGACCGCTCTACTTACTACGCCGGAAGGCAAGCGTCGTAACCAATACTAATATGCTGTAGTATATTCCGTGTCACTGTAATCATCAAGAAAGCCAAGACCGCTCTACTTACTACGCCGGAAGGCAAGCGTCGTAACAAATACTAATATGCTGTAGTATATTCCGTGTCACTGTAATCATCAAGAAAGCCAAGACCGCTCCACTTACTACGCCGGAAGGCAAGCGTCGTAACCAATACTAATATGCTATAGTATATTCCGTGTCACTGTAATCATCAAGAAAGCCAAGACCGCTCCACTTACTACGCCGGAAGGCAAGCGTCATAACCAATACTAATATGCTATAGTATATTCACGGATACTTCCGTTTTTTCTGAACCTCTGAATTACTCCGCCTCGTGCAAACGTAGCTTTCCTTTACTAAGTATGGACGATCACTCATTGTTTTTTTTACCGCAATTGCCTTATAAATACTGCCTCGAAATTATTAGTAAACGTCAAAACAATCTGGGTTGCATTTTCAATTTTAAATTAAAATTATTTTCTCCCTCAAAAATAACTTACTTGTAAGGAAATCTCCTGGTCTAATACACTGCGTTATATTTAAGCTCTCAACTTTGTGTGGGAAGGAAAAGTCACTCTTCTTAATTGAATACCTAATTGCGTCACAGCGCAAGCACTGCTCGCGACCCGGTCTTACATTATCCTTCGTAACGAACCGCTTGCGACAGCTCACGAGATAAGACTCTTTTATCTCATAGAACAATGATTGCCTAATGGTATGCAACATACGTTGCACGTTCATGTGCTGTCAGGGAGAACTGATCTGTCATCGCAGCGAAAAAACAAACTGTGTGCCATCGCAGCAACCTTAAGAGTACTCAGCCCATAACAGAGTGGGACTTGGTAACACACGATGGAAGCCCACGTATGTATAGGTTTTTGCACGGTAAAGTGAGCACTTTTGAGGCCATAGTTACGTTTCCCTTTCGGTCATATCTAATCATTTAACCACCTTTTTAAATAAATATTGCCATGTAAGTAATAAACACAATGTGTATATTCCACAGCACTCTGAATGTATGGTCTAATACTAAAATAAAATATATTTATAGACTCTTATTCACAATGAGAGGGCTTTCAAAAGTGCTCACTTTACCGTGAATAGCCTATAACTACGACTGTACAGTTTCGCCATGTCTTCTGTAAGTTCGTTGTTTACGCTTATCTCAGCGTCCTCAGCAAATAAATGTCCTGGGAATACGACTTCTTGCTAGAAAATATCAAATAAAAATGTATTATCTAATCACATGCAGTTTCGTTTTTATAACATTAAGTTTATTCTAAAAGAAATAAATTGTGTAAATGGTTTAAAATAAAATTCATATAGATTTCCTTTTCAGTTACCTTATGGTCTTTCATCGCGTGTAATAAAATCCCACTCTTAACAGCGGGAGCACTGCACGCAGGTATAGGCTGTTCATGGTAAAGTGAGCACTTTTTAAGGCCTTGTAAATTTTTCATTTCATCTCATTTCCATCTTTCAGCTGCTTTTTTAATATAAACATTGCAATGCCACTAATAAACACAGCGAATACATTCCACCACCCTCAAAATGTAAAGCCTGAGGGTACAATAAGATATTTTTATTAGTGGTTAATGCCTGTTGCAAGGGCCTTAAAGAGTTCTCACTTCACCGTGAACAGCCTATACAGCGGCTTGCGCGTAGGAGCGACGAGGCGCTGGTCGGACGTGTTATTGTCGCCCATATCGCTGTACCACGAACGCGAAAAAAATCGCAGGCCTACCAATGGGGAATCGATGTTAAACTAAATCCCTTCTCATTGTATCAATTTTAAAGATAACTGTTTCAAACGAAAATCATTTGGACGCGACTTTCTCAGAGAATATTGCTACGTAAAATTATTTTTGAAAAAAAAAATATATATATATTTATCTTTTTTGTTACATGTAAATTTCAATATCACATTTTACAAAAAGAATATATCAAACAAAACAATCATCAAGATGTCGTAATGTAGCAAAATTCCTTAAGAAATGCAAGTAGAATGTTTTTTGTTTGAAATAGTTATCTTTAAAACTGATGCAATGAGTAGGAATTTCGTGATTCCCCATTTGAAGTTCGCGGCTGCCGGCTTGTTTGGCAGGGAAAAAATTGCGCAAAGAAGCTCTAAAAAAGCAATTTTTCTTTTCACTATTTTCACGATTTTACTCTCTCGTTGAAAACTAACCCTTTGAGGTATGCACGTATATAATCGGGTAACTAGTCCAATTCGTAACAATATAACTGTTCATTGGAATAATTTCTCAAATGTACACGATGGATTGTGAAACAAGTTACATCAGTCACGACACATTGGTAGGCACATAGTCAACAAGCAACTCCATTGGCCGATGAACACAGTCAATAATAAACTTAGCATAATACAGTAGGCGTGTATTATGTGGCCAGGACCAATAGGAAGAATGTACGTATAAATACAGAGACCAACACAACTGATATTGGGGTAGCGAGAAACTATAGGCAACTCATTTCAACATTGTCTTCAGTGGCAGTAAATCTGTGCCTACCTTCCTAAAGGGTTCATGTGATAGGAACAAAACCGCGTGGGCTTAGGTAATTGGTTTTTTTACCTTTTCTGGCAAAAAAAAAATGTATTTCCGGGACTCGCGTGTGCTGAGAAACGCGACACAATGTGCATGTAAAACCTGTGCGGACTACAAAGGCGTCCTTCGTCGAAGACGTCGTGCTCCCGGGCGTCCGGTGGGAGGGGAGTATGGCGGAGGAAGGTTGACAAAGCCGCGCCATTTCCCCCCCCCCCCCCCCCCGCAATTCGTCTGTCGTGAAATGAAAGGTTGCAGTCGTGAGCGAAGTGCGCGGGAGGGCAAGGTCCTACACAGCACTTCCCAGAAGGGTAGGCGCGTCTCGCGCCGACCTTCAGAGTTCTCGCGGCCGACGGCGTCCCCCCCGACGCTGGCAGAACTGCTCCACTACAAACAAGTTCAGCTATTGAAGAGGTTACATTTACCTTCGAACTAGTTCCGATCGCAGTTGTTTCTCGCTCGAAGTGAACATTTTTCGTAAGTCGTTTCGAACGACTTCTCTTCTCTGCTGCGCTCCTATTGGCTGCTTCCGAGTGAACAAGCAGTGCAATAAATGTTGCCGAATCTGGCGGGAATCCTTGAACTTGTTGAATTAACTTATGTTTAAGGTTGAATGTACTAATACCCACCCGTTATGCCATTACAGTAAAAGTGTAGTTTCGAAAACAATTAAAAAGATCAATAGTGATAAATGTTGGAGCATATTGTAAATAGATATCATACATTTTGAGTTCCATGTTTGTTGAGGTCAGAATTTCCATAGAGTTCGTTCTGCTTTGGATGTGTAACCGCGAAAACACGATCTGTTTATAAACTTGTTTAGGCACGGCTACCGAATGTCTTTAGCTGATTCTGTTAAACAGCACTCGTGTGTAACCACAGCCAAAGCCACGTGATCGTGGGAGCCATAGTTCTGCTCTCTGCACCTCGTGTGGGTCGAGTATGTGGCCTTGCGTGTGTCGGTCACAAAACAATTAATTATTTTATATGCGTACGCAATACCGTTCTACATAATTGCTGTTACTTGTGTAGACCATTCTTGAGTACTTCAGACTTGTGCGAAACCTTGGCTAAAGTTCTACTTCCAGGATATTCCTCCGCCTCGTGCAAACAAAGCGTAACTGAGTCTAGAATATTACACCAAAGGGACAGCGCGCCGCATTCGTGCGTACTCGCGCGTTGCCAACACGCTTATTTTCTAATTGTTTTTATTCGTTTTAACAATAAATTAAAAATTACGATAGATAAATGAAAGATAAATAAAATTATATTTAACCAAAAATATGGTACTATTATGTTACATAGGTATAAATTGCTTGTGATTCATAAAGTATTTAGTAAACAACCAAACACTTCATACATGGTGTGATTTTTCAAAGGTTTGATTCAAACAGTGTTAAGAAATCACGAATGGTCCTAATACGATTAAGTTACCTTAAAAAAAAAAAAAGTTTTTGAATAGTATTACAAATTTAAAATTAAAGTAAAATTTTAGCTAGCTAAGCACTTAGGCTGATTTTTAAGATGAACCTATAAATTAAATAAATATTCCATCACTCTTGCTAAATAAGAAATTTAATGAGAATGGACATTACTGTTAATTAAAAATAACAATTCATACGCCGTATAGCTACCACCTCTTCTTGTAATTGTATTGACAAGCAGGACAATATTTTAGCTTTCCACAATGGCATAGGCCCTACTATCATAGCCTGCACCGCTTTGTGATGCTTGAGCCATTCCCAGAGTATACCATCAAAATTTGTTTGATACGGAAGAAGAAGAAGTTAAAATATAACCTGAAATCAAATGCAACCATACGAGATGATATGAACGTTGCAGTACAGAAGAAATCTTAGTTGACGTAATATTCGAGATTCCATAGGGGTCGTCGTAGTTCTTTACAGCCCCGAGTGAGGGGTCCGGGACCCACGATCCCTAAGGCTTTCACGTCCTTGCAAAACTCAGTAGCTGCGCGAGTTATGAAAATAACCGTTCATTCCAAACAATACGGTATATCACACACACTCTAGTGCTTTGCGCATGCAAATTGTTTTACATCGGTGTCATACATTCTGTGGGGGAAAGGGTTATTTTACTATAGGATATTCACGGTAACATGAGCACTTTTGAAAGGCCTGCCTAAGATCTACTTGTATGCGCGATGTGTATTCTTCCATCTTATGTAAGATTAACATTGTCGTGAGCCTCGTCACTTTATTCACTCGTCGCGGCGGTCAAGTGAAACCGCGAAGTTACTAGAAAAGTAAATGTTTTACGAATATCGTAATTTTTACACTTCTATGCATAAAAAAACAAAAAGCGAAATAATTAATATAAATGATTTGAAAGGGTTACCTGGCACTTTTTATTCAACGTTAAGATACGGAACTACTTCCCATCCATTGTTACCAACTTTACTGGCCTCGTGTCACTCAATGCGCCCGTTAAAATATGTGCATGCAGAAGGAGTACACTTCGTTTACCCTAAAAGCGAATGACCTAAAGCTGTTTGTTCTACTGCGTTTATCCTAAATGCGTTTAGCCTAATTTCGATTAACCTAATTTCGTTTGGCCTGACATCGTTTACCCTAAGTTCGTTTAGCCTAACTTTAGGACAAACGAAATTAGGGCAAACGCAACGCCACCTGCAGGACCAGTGACTTTTTTCTAAGGTTGATTTCAGAAGTGCTCACGTTATCGTGTACAGTCTTTACAAGGGTTTTAGTAACACGTGACTGTAGCCAGTGTTTTGTTCAAAAGTTGCTTTGCCGGTATTCAGTTGGTTTTGCAACGCACCCAAATTATACTCAGGAACAACGTGCAACAAAGAGGGACGTGAAAAAAAAAAAAAAAAAGAGAGATTCCCCTCTTTCCACCAAAAAGGTTTCCTCGTTGAACTAGGGGAATCTTGTCTATGGATGGGAGTCTTTTTTTCACGAGAAACTTTGTCCTGGAAACGCGTGAAAGAAGCGCTTGTAGTTCAGGTAAGGCGGAAACGAGCTCGCTTCACACTTCACTGGGCTTCCATTTCGCTGATGCTGAAACAGCATCTGCAAGTTTCCACGTCCACGTCTTTCACCAGGCTGTGCTCCTGCTTTCTCTGGGACAGCAATTTCTTTTCGCTCGCCCATCGCCTTGCACTGGAGCACGGTCTAAGGCCGTGTCCCAACTCAGGTATACACTCGCGTACTTGCATCCTTGCATACTTGACTTATCCTTTGCACCAAACTTGATGAACTCGGACAGGCAGTCTTGTTGGCTTCGGTACTGGTTATTAGCCAGCTAACCACTTTAAATGTGCATGTATTTCGACTAAGAATTCAATGATTGCCGAGGGTTTTAGGGGTTAAATAAAGTATTAAATAGTATTTAAATATGATTTACATTATCATTTATTGTCTCGCATTATTGTGTGTAATTGCCGTTTGATTTGCTTTTTATTATCTTAGCTTCTGTAGGTTAGGACGTAGGCCCAGTACGAATTTATTGCTTAGACTTTTTTTTTTTTGTGAAACTTGCTATAATTAATTACTCTGTTCAAAATTATATGTCTACATAGTAGTAATGTTGCCCTATTAAACTTTAAATCAAATAATTATGTCAGAAATCATTATAACCTACAAATTGCTTCTCAAAATGGTGGCACATATTCCGCCAGTATGCGAGAAGAATACAACTTCGTTCACTTATATACTTGCATAAGTCACTTACAGTTCAGAGAGCAATTACGTCACTTCCTAGAACAGGAACGCACAAGTATGTACTTCAGGTGAATTCGGACACAGCCTAAGAAGGGGAGATCTAGACACCTGCCAGATAAAAGTGGCAAGTTAATGTCATAGTTCGCGAAGTAGCCGCTGCAACACTACATGTCTTGTAGTTGATTGTTGCTATAAGTAGTAGGGATGGGCGGGTTTTACTCCACTTTTGATTAATCGGATTAACTCTTTTATATCTAATTGCTTGAAAGGGTTGATCAAATTGATTGAAAGGATTAATACTTAATCCAATTTTAATCCTATCAAAAAAAATTATCTGATGGGATTAATTCTTAATACAGTCGATTTTTTTAAATTTTGTGTGAATTGATAAGTGTATAGCTTTGTACAAAGGTGTGCTAAGGGACAAATTTATTATTTATTTATTTTTGCATTGGGGTGGGGAGTAGATCTGTACTTGCTCACACTTGGAGCTCTGGCACTCGACTGAGCTGTGGCGTGTTGGAGATGGGGTATATATGTGGTGAGTTTTGTGCAAGAGTGATAAAAGTGTAAATTTTTTAGGGGTGTTAACGATATTGCTCGCAGATGGTGGTGGGAGATAGGCGATTTTTTGGTAATTAAATACAAAGAGAAAACGATGTAAAGTTAACACACGAGAGAAATTTCTGAGTGTTTAAAAGTAATATATTTCAAACGAGTTCTAAGTATGAATAAACATCACGAGATATAAGTATAACGAACACAACTACATGAATAACCTGATGTAGACAAATTCTAAATGATCACAACTACGTGAGTTTGAAGGTGTATTAAATAAAATGAATTAATTAATGAAGGAAAAAATATCCCTATCAATATATAAATTAAACGGCTAACGAACACAAGTACATGACCATCACTAAAAGAATTACAGAAGCCAACTATTCTGTTTTTTAATAAATGAAATCGCACAAGCAGCTCTCCCAAAGCACGTCTGTCCACCCGTGAGACTGGTGAATGAATGAAATTAGTATAGGATGTGCAGAGTCCTTTAAGCTGTTTCGAGCGCCACTTGGCAGGCGACCTATCGTAATAAAAGCTAAGGGAATCCTGTAGTTAACATTTGTAGAGGAACTTCTGAAATGGAATCCATACGTTAAACGACGATTATTAAACAATTAATTAATTTATTAACTTGCATAAAAAAGAAAACATTTAACAGTGAGTGATTTTAATATACGTCCATTCACTCGGGAGGTCACTGCAGAACTGACTTGGATATACCACTTATGTTGACTTATAAGCTGAACGAGGTATTGAGAGCAAACAGAACCTGCCTGTGCATTGGCCTACATTTGATTATAGATTAGGCTGAAAAACACATAATGAAATCGCACAAGCAGCTCCCCCAAAACACGTCTGGTCGGCTGTGATGTCAGTCAAGGAATGAGTGCAGTGTATGACGCATGCCAACTTATAAGATGTTAGATACATGGAGTTTGCAGACGAATGGAAATTACTGCAAAGACTATGAATACGACTGACTTAACCAATTACAGAACCTATTTCCCTACCAAGCTACTATTTACGACTTGATTACACTTTATCCTAAAACAGACAATGAAACAATATTTAAAAAATCTTACCCAGATTTTTTATGTAAGTCTCACTATTGTAAGAATTATTCACTTTCACTATTGTAAGAAGAAGAATTCATGTTTGTGAAAGAGTTGAATTTCATTTTCAAAGTGTTAAGTATGATTATGTTATTTTACCAGTAGGCATGTTCGTGTTGAATCTTCAGCAGCAGTAGTAATAATCTGGTTGCTGTGAGAAAATGATATTTATTAAAATTTTGCTTGCCTCTGTCACTGTTTACTGTAGAGTTGAAGGGGAGCGGGAAAACATTATTGGAGCTGTGGTATGTCGCTAAGAGGTCTTTCTACCTACCACTGAAAAAGGTATTTGTGTTACTTGACTCTCTGTTTCGTTAGGTCCCCAGGGTTCTTCAACTTGACCAACGGGCCGATGGAGAATTTCTCGAGATACCAGTCTGTTCCTTTTCTTTTCATTGCAAATTCATTCAGATGTGTGCTATTTTCTCCGACAATTTTTTTAATTTCCCTCAGCCCTTCAGAGTTTGTTTTTATTAAATTAACTTAACGGAAATTTCAATGATTAAATTTATAAACATTTTTCTCCCTCATTAAGAAGCAAGAAACTTGAATATTTTTTTCCTTGAAAGTGAGCAAACAGGTATTCTGCTACCTGACATTACATTCTTTTTAAGCTCCAGGCCTGAAAATCTTACCATTACTGCTACTGACCCACTCATCTCAAGTTACCAAACATTTTTCATTTAATTATTTCAGATATTAATATACAGGTATATACATGTTTTTTGTCATCAGACACATCCCATCTCAAATCATTCACATTGCAAAATATAAAAAAATTAGTGACACAAGGAATTAACTGATAAATAACACATCACATTATTCCTTTTTAACATGAAAAATTTTGTTCAAAATTTTTTTTCCAAAAATCATCCTTAAGAGCCAAAATATTTGCAATTACTTTACAACAAATATTGTCACACTAATATACATTTTACAACAAGCATTTATTTCAATTACTTTTTTTTTGTAAATAAATATCAACAAAAACCATTTTTCATTACATCAGAACAAACATATCACAAGAATATAATTTACAAGAATCATCTTACAAACTAAATTACCAAACTTTTTTTAAAATTATATTTTAACAACAAGACATGTTAACAATGACATTTTAAGAACAACCAGATACCCACAACTATATTTACACTTTTCTGCAATAAAGCTGTGTACATAAATTATACATCTTAAACTATTTTTGTTTACTACCACTACTACTACAATCAAAAATCCTATGTCACAGATTACATAATAAATAACAAGAACAAAAAAAATATGTACAGAAATATAAAATATTTACAATACATCAATCTGAAGATCGTCTGTTTGTTATCTATGTTAATTTATTTTACAAACTCTTGTAGAGACGTGCAGAGAGGCATTCTTTCATCACATCCAGTATTATATTTTCCAGACACCTACACACGCCAACGACTGGTTACATCACACTCAAACACACTGAGTTTCCAGTGGATGTTTTGTCACACTGTGAATTTCTTCTTATTTGAGAAGGGGACAATTTATCGAAGACAGATGTATTCTTGATACTGTAGTTATGTCATGCCTTAAAGGTAGGCAAACAGGTAGCAGTAGCATTGAATTATAATGTAACAGGTGTTGCAAACAGTTGTAGATAATTGTAGATGTTGTAGACAATTGTAGATAGATGTGTTGATGGCTGTGGAATAGAAGGTGAGTGTGGTGGTGGTAGATGGACATCATTAGTGGTGTGGTGCTGGCAGTTGTGGTGTCGTGCGTGGGCAGTATTTATTGAGATGCTGTAACTTTTGTAGGGAGGAAAAAAATGACTTAGGTATTATGTAGTGCCCCAAGGTAAGGTTGCTATTCCATCTGGCTCCATGTAGTGCTTATTATCCATGCCTGACAACATTACCTTGGTTACATGTTCGGTGTACACTTCATGAGCAGATGAACGGAACTGATATTGGGCCCCCAAACACCTTGTGCAATTTTCGAGGCAATCTTGATAAGCCTTGTACCTGAATGACTGTAACATGTTAGGTTTTACACCCTTTGCCTTACATATACATTGCTCACTTGCAACAACGTATGCGTAAAGCTTAGGATGTATACCCACAAAGTGTGTGATGATGCTACCAGCACATTGATCTTTCATCACCCCGGTACGGCCTTTGTTCTCATGAGGGAATCCTTTAGGGTAATCGAGCTCATAGTTGGATGTATCAAACTGCATCTTTAAATCAGGGGTAATTGCTTTATAAATGTCATCACAAACAACAGAATACACCAAGGAATCGGTATCACAATAAAGGAGGTGCAAGGCTGCCAGAAGAAATTTCGTACACATGTACTTAAAATGTAATTCATTGATGGTTAATTTTGATGGATCAAGAATGGCAACACCAGTGTACAAAGGTTTGTTGAACACAACAGAACTCTTTGACATCTCGATAAGGACCACATTTTCATCGAATGTAATGTTGGATGTCCTATCAGCTTTGCAGCCCCATAAATCGTGTTATACCTTGAAACGACTCTTGTGTCTCTTTCCTGATGGACATTCTGCAATGTTTTTCCATAAAAAGAATTATTCATCAATTTGAAAAACGATTTTTCGAATTCATTCACAGCCTGGGAATGTTTATCAATGTTAAATTCGATGTATGGAGCCATTCAAGCCTTATGCTCAAAGCGAAAAAAGCGATGAACAAAGTCAAGTGTGGCTCTATACATCAAGTACTGCAACAGTGTTTCCCCATGTATAATTTGATTCTTCTGCTGCCCAAGTTTTAAAAGAAGTTTCTCATGCAAGCTGTTCGGGGGTATGCCATTTTCTGGGGCCAGAGGCAGATCAGATAATGCATAATGACATTCCTCCGGAAAAAGACACATCAACTTCTGCAAAAAAAAAAGTTTCACCATCATTCACCATGTTTGAAAAATCCCATGTTGAAAACATGTCAGCCTTAACCCACTCAAAATTGCCAATCAGAAGTTAATAGCATATATATTTTGTAGTCCATACCCATGTAAATATTATTAGCTTCAGCACGCCTTCTTGAAACCTGGGTAATGCTGCCTCTAACCCCGCATTCTCAAAAAGATACATGTCTGGGTCAGCCAACAGCTCTAGCCACAAACATGCCATTGACAATAAAGTGTCCTATGAAACAGAGCTGTGACATACATGGCAGGGTCAAGACCATAATGAGCCTAACATTTGGTCCTAAAATTCTCAAAAACATTTGCCAGCAAACAAGTGTCTACACATAAATAGTGAATCCCATACAGCAGCAAATTTATGCAGTTGAATGCATCCCATGCAACTTGGGCATGAGTGTAATCCTCATCGCTAATGCCTTTGCCTTCCATCACATTATGAAATTCGACTTTGGTGTGAGTGACATGCACATCAGACTGTCTGGCGACTTAACAAGATCATAAGGAAAAACTCCCTTCTGTTTTGCCAATTCGAATTGGGTGTTGTCTTAAAACATCGAGCAGGTGATAGAAGCCTAATTGCACAAGTAGTAGTTTCCCTACCAGAGTTTCCAGAGAGGCACTCATGAATTGGAATGAATCAATGAAATGTAATTTGAAATATTGTGCCTTTCCATTGAAATCAATCCCATTGGGAACTTGTTTAGTAATACATTTGTATTTCTCTAGGGTCATTCCAATCACTTGAATTTTACCCGGGTTTTCGAATACTACGGTTCTGTCGGGTTGTGGTATGTGGTGTTCAGCCAAAGGCTTTATAAGAAATTGAGCATCATAGTTTTGCAGGTTATGAAAAACAGTGACAAGTTGTTTTTTTGGGCAGTCTGAAATTTTAATTGCACTTATGTGCGCAATCACTGATTTCGCCCATCAGATGGTTATTATCGATCACAATATCATCTGTACCAAGCTTTTACTTACAAATGTGACAGCTTTCTGAGCCACCAAGCTAGCTTCATCAGCAGGGGTTTTTGGCTGTAGATTCCTGAAACCAACTTTGTAAGTTCAGCTAATTTATCAACTAATTGGTACATACAATCAGCACCCACAAAATCAAAATAGTTAGATAAACTTGGATTGTATGAGCAGACCAACAAAATTCTACAAGCATATGGACTAAGTTGATTAATGGTAGTTGTATTACTCGTTTCATCATTAAGCAAGCAAGTGGACATGGGTTTCAGGCAACATTCAACGTCGCAATAGGCAACAAAACCCAATCTCTGCTGTTTGCTGTAATCTTTAAATTCCAAGTACTTGTCGTTCCCAGTGGGGAAAGTAATGCGAACAGTTTTTTGTTGCTGGCGAAGAATAGCGTGACTAGCAAGTTTCTCCCCACTAACAAAGTATTGGAGGCAACAATCACAAATCAATTTTTTGTTTTTTTCTTCTTACTCAGCTGACTACCAACCAGCCACAACAAATTTCTAATACAGACAAAATGCAAATGAGTGGCATTTCCACTTGTGTGAATCACCAAAATATTTTCATGGTTGTCATGATCTACAGGAGAAATACTATTTGATACCACAATCCCACCCTATTCGCAAGTTTTGTCAATTATATTGCTACCTTTATCCACCACACAGTAGACATTGGTAGAAATAGAATTGTTCTCCTCGAACTTACCAATATCCTGTATGACTACATGTGTCGACAGACCTTCAGTATTCAGAACCTTGTGTGGTTTTGGATATGATGTAGTTCTCTTGGCATGTCGTGTGGCAGGAAAAAAAGATGCTACGATGGCATAGTGGAAACAAATTCCTTCCAGGCAGTCTACATCGATACAAGCAAGGCAATTGGGAATAAACTTTGGTAACTTTAGTGTGTGCAGCACCGACAGGGAAAGCCGGTATTGAGACATATGTACATCCATGTATGTCAATATTTGCAGACTCGAGCCAGATCCACACACACTTAACTCTTCAAGCCTGTTTGTGAGATAAGGGACGATGTCATGAGCATAGATTAAACCCACAGTGGATTAGTGTAGGACAGGGAGGGCTTTGCTTTGAAAATAGAAGGTTTCTGTAATGCCTTGTTCTGCCTTACCCGCTATGGTAACTGAAACTCTAACTGGTCGGGGTGATGCCATTATTAAGTTTAATAAAGGGACCATACACCTCTCAAAATGACGAGAAAAATCCGCACCACTGTTAAGCCTATCGTTTAGTATCCAAGCTTCATTTAGTTTTCCCACGAACGCCATAGCCAATAGCTCACATGTCAGGTCTGGTAAAGCTTCCATTTTAAGCTGGGGAATCGGAAAACAAATCATTTTCCAGCTCCCTTGACAAAATATCTCTAATCGACTCGTAAGTCGGTTGTGAAATGGACTGAGCACTCTCCGAATCACAAGAATTTTCAGAGTCTGATAGAAATATTTCATCATTCAAAATATCAACCTTGTCATGTTTGGGGGAAGCAGACATGTTTTGATCTCTTGTTGTTGACGATCTCTCTGTAAGTGAATCTGTGCTCGAATCGCATAAGTAGAGATCATTCTCCAAGAGATTAACTCGTGTCCGCTTAGGCGAAGGGACACTGTCTCAACAACTTGCTGTAAACTGTCTTTCCATCAGCAATTCAGAATCTGAATTGCTTATGTAAAGATCTTCAAGCAAACTGTCAATACTTTGTCACTTATGCTCACCCATTTTAACTAACTAAAGTTTCTTTAGTTTCCCTGATATAACAATTACAACACCACAATAAATAAATTCAAAGAGCCTCTTTGTTCTGGAAACAGAGAGAAATAAGCACACCATATTCCCTCACCACCACAAAGTTGAAATTAATCTTATAATACTAACATAAATGAGTACATTCTTTAATATAAATAAAAAATTTAGAGGCAAATTTTCTGTTTGTTTGGGAAAAGCAGAAGCAAGAGCTGCGTGTTTTTACACAAGACAGGCAGCAGATGGTTATGCTTGGGGGAGTGGGCAAAAATCAGGTATCAAGAGCTGATGAGACTGCGCGTGCAGAGTCGGAGCAGTCTATGATGCGGACAAAATTTTAGACCGTGTGCGGGTTGGGCGAGATAATGTAAAATGGATCAGTAAATTGTTGTTGTCCTCAGCATATGCTCTCTACTCAATTTATATTTTATTTTACGAAAACCTGGTTCTTTGGTAATTTCTTCACTTATATGTTTAAAACACAGACCCCAAGAATAACAGAGCTGTTTGCTGCCAGGGCCGCATATTAAAAGCCGGACAGTCTTCTTCATAACACAACGCTATTTCCGTATATGTGTTTTCTCCGAAAGTTTTGCAAAATTTCAATGTTCGTCTCCGTTGCACATCTGTGTTTGGAAGTATATGCTGTCGAAATATTATGCAGGTATACACCTGTAACAAACCATTTTTCTAAATTAATATCTTTAGACATAGGTAGGATGATGGTACAAATATTATCTTAAAACTTCACTTTTGCATTGTGAACAGAACATTTTGCATTGTGAACAGAACATTTTGCATTGTGAACAGAACATTTTTTTTTCTCACAGTGACTTGTATTATAGCATTTAACTATTGAATTAATACTCGAACAGTAGTGATATCTTCTAAGTTTAACACTTCAACATTAGTTAAACTTTTTAAAATTTCGCTCTGTGTTTTTCCAACCACATTATCCTGGATAGTCTTCGAGGAGCACATAATTTGCATATTGGATACACTCTCCGCAAGCTATGACACCAGAATCCCATTTTAGGTCACGTATCTCGTAAGTCTGTTCCTGAAACATAATGTTAACTTAAGGTTTTGAAGTTTGCCAAGGTCTGGGAGGTTTAAAGCATAATATTTTAGTCATTAGTATTGGTTGCATAAGAAATAGCGAGCTCTTTAATTACAAAGGAGTTGTCTTGGTAGTTTTCGAAACCTTGCACATAGCAAATCATTTTTATGTTATTTCTTTTTTTTTTACAGTATGTACAAAAGGTCTCAACTCATTTTATTTTTAAGATCATAGTGCTCGCCTCGGAATCCACTTCATCGACTCCAGACGAGTCCATTACTACATCTGGATTAATTCTGGCTTCAAGTAGCTGTTCCTGTCTTCGCAACCTACAATCTCTCCTCGTGTGCTGTAAGTTATCATCATTAATTTAAAAAAAGGCAGGCATGCTGTAACGACAGTCTTCGCATGGCAAATGGGACACGATATACTCATCTGCTTGTAAATATTTAGCAAACACATACGCCAGGCGTAGAAAGTTGATGTTGGACGCCTTGGAGGGTCGCGGAGGAAGGCTGCAAAAAACCGGTAGAAAAAATGAGGTAAAGTGACCTGAGTTACGTCAGAAGGTACATGAATGCGTATCAAAGAAAATGTGGCATGGTAGCCAACAAGTGTTTATGTAAAATTTTCATGTCTCAGACACGAACATTAGTCAACAAACGTACTTGCTAATGTAGATATTTTAGATAAATAAACGGTTCATTACGTTATAAGCCTACCCACGACATCTTTGTGGACCTTAATTGATATCACTCACCGATATTCTGTAAACTTCGTTTTACAAAAATTCATTACGTCATGTATCGTATTGTGATTTTTGCACGAAACACGATCCTGATATTTACATTTCCAAAGACAAAGTTATATAAAAAAAATTTTTATTGTAACGTGGAGAACATTTTTTCAACTAACTGTGTGTTAATGCGTAACATTTACGCGCATTGGCTGACGTACGTATAAAGCTGGTTAAAGTCGGCCTCTCATAATTCTTCTTGTGTTTATTGGTTAACTTACGTGTAAATCTGCTTAAATTCGGATCTGAACCGTACTTTTTCGTATTCGGATTGGTTAATGTGCGTGTAATTTCAACAACATACTGAGAGTAAGGTTTTGCTGAAAATTGTTTGTCCCAACCAAATTAATGGTCTGTGTAGGGACAATGAAATATTTTGTTGTAATCAAATTATTTTGTTGTCATTTGGTTGGTGCAACCAAAGATTTATTAGGATCTACTCAAATTAAACACTTTAGGTTAATATAAAAAAAAATTGGAAACCCAATCCTTATTAGACCCTAGGTCAGCGCTAAGTCCTAGAAACCCCACCTAAAGTGACTAAGGTAGTGAAATTGGAATGTTTTTAAATTGATGCATTCCAAATATTGGACAATGTGCGCAAATAAATATGCCAAGTTTTACACCTTTACTTCTTGTTTCCTGTTGAACTTATTTTGTTAGGACGTTTATACCATTATTAACCATCGATAAATGCGCTAACAAGCACAGTTACTAATCCTAGTTGTTACTACAAAGAAATGCAAAGTCTCGAGCTGTATTTTGGAACAAAGGCAATCAAACGAGTGGCCAAACAAAATAAATACTGTTGATTCAACAAAAATATTTCGCGGACAATCCAATTTCTTTTGGCCCGTGACACAGCGATTTCGTTTATATGCGCTGTTCGCAGTAAAGTGAGCGCTTTTAAGGCCCAAGTTTCTTTATTATTTACAGCCATTGTTTATTCTTTAACTAACTTTTAAAGTAAATATTGCGATGTAAATAACAAACACACTGGGCATATTAGACCACACCAGGAAGTTAACGTCTATTTATTCACTGCTATTCCAAATGAGAGAGCTTTCAAAAGTGCTCACTTTGCCTTGAATAGCCCTAGACAAACACGTACTTTCTTAGATGAACAACACTAATTTTGTTCCTTTTCAAGTTTGGTTTACTCAACGAAATATTTTGTTGGGGCAACTAAAATATTTCTGGTCCTCAAACATCTTGCTGGCCACTCTCGTAGTGCACGCTTGTAATACGACGGAACCCACAAAATTGCTCTGCCCGCACGGCTGCCAACTTTACTAGGCGCGGTCTATCCACGGTTACTTCAAACTTTTCTGAGGCCCTGATAAAGTTCTACTTCCAGAACATTCCTCCACTTTATGCAAACAAAGCCTAACCAAGTTCGTAAAATTACACCAAAGGGAAAACGCACCATATTTGTGCGCAATCAGTTTATTAGTATACCGGGCGAGGCATTTAAAACAGGCCACCCTAGTAAATCGGCCACTTGTAACGATAGAGGAAAATGTTTCAGACAAACGTTGTATGGGGGAAAGAGGCCATCATGTTACGTTAGTAAATAGGTGTGTTGTACGCCGAGGGGTGAGGAAATATTGGGGTCAACTTCGGTATGTTAAATGGGACGAGGTGGTTTAATGCTCACATTTCTAGTACGTTTGACACGTGTTTGCGTTCATCGTGCGAAGAGCTGTTCACAGGTGTGTAATAAAGTATGTCATCCCATTTACAAAACCGAAGTTGACCTACATAGCTCCTTCACCCCTCGACGTAACACCAAACTGTTGACGTCACATTATGGCGTTTGTCTGAACCATTTTCTTCTATCGTTACAAGTGGGCGATTTATTAAGGTGGCCTGTTTTAAATGCCTCATCCTTTATAGCATGAAAATTATTTCTTACTAGGCATTACCAACACACCTATTTTCTCCCTGTTTTTTTATTAATATGTAAATATTTTAATCTACGAAATATAATATACTTGCATGTTAGCATGTTTGGGAAACAACCTAACACGTAAGACATAAAGTGATTTTTCAAAGGTTTTTCAAAACAATGTGAAGATAAAGCGAATAGATTATACGGTAAAATACATGGCGGTCATTTTTTTTCCAAGTGTTGGTTTAAAAATGTCACAGATATGTATATCTATGTTTCTGAAATGTTACCTATTTGGTTGTTGGTTACATGTTATGTCTTCTATGGAAGAGTATTGCATTTGAATAGTTACTGAAGAGTTCAAATAATGCAAGCCAAGAACACATATAGTGAGTGTCTGTTAGTAATAAATCGGGACATTTATTTGCCAAATTGCGACAGAAAGATTGTTACGAGGAACCGCGAACGAGATACACGAGAAATTGAATAAATACACTAACAACTAGCGCACGCTCCTAACCCTGCTTTCTCCAGCGGGTGGGGATCACGTACGTCTCTACAAAAGTCTTTTGAAAAGTCAACAAGGGGCTCCGTCGAAAGTCCCGAGCGAGGGGAGGCTGACGACATTCGTCGTGCTTGCTTGCGTGGGTGAAACGGGCGTGACTCGGCAGAATTACTGTCGTTGGGGGCGTGTGAAGGTGTGTGTGTGGGGGGGGGGGGGTCACAAAAAAAAAGAGTAAATAAACAAGGTAAGAGGCAGACTCGAACAGGAGAAAGGGGGGAAGGCCGCAGTGAAATGACTTTCATTTCCGCCGGCGAAAGATGAGTTCGGTCTCGAGTTCACACAATGCGCGCGCGCGAGGCGTGCTCGTGGCAGCGTTGCCAACCGTGCGTGTGAAAAATGCCCAACCACAACGTGGTGCGGAGAAGAACTGATTTCTTCGACGTCGTCCGGAAGAGGTCGTTCACAGTCACAAAAAAAATAGGAGATAGCACGTACACCACATGCCATGTTTGATCGGGCGCGTTGTGTTAATCTGTATTTATGTAAGATGTAAGTATTGCACTATATTTTTTTAAATTTTATTTTACCCATGCACTTTAATTACGAAATTAGTATCACCCCATCCCAGCCAGGCTCCAATTCTCGCCAAATTTAAAGCGCTGATTGCTAAATTCACTGCTGTTGTACGCCCCTGAATTAATAAACTTTTTTTTTTCAACTAAACAGGGGGCCGCGGTGATGTAGTGGTTAGACTATTCGACTACTACCTAGGCGAACCGGCTTCGATTCCTGGCGGGGTCGCTGCCAGACAATGCCCCTGGTCGGCAGGCTTTTCTCGGGTATCTGCCGCTTCTCCCGCCCTTCCATTCCGGCGCCGCTCCATACTCACCTCGCTTCACCCTCATTGGCTCTCGAGATCTCGATGTTAAGAGCAGACCAATAAATCTCTTCACTCACTCCAACTAAACAGCCATTCGAACAAGGGATAGCCTTGTCTGTGGGTGTGCATGATAAAATGATGAAGCCTGTCCGCTATGTTGTGACGTCCACAACATTACAAAACTAACATATTAAAATTAAAATTAAATTATTGTATCAGGGCTTGTTGGTATTTGGCCTGAAAGTTTAGCTTCATTTTTTTTTCTTCCACATTTAACATGCCTTATATCAGAAAACCTGCCTCAGTATTTTTAATGTTTTGGGTGACACAATATAGCGATGGCCGAAAATGCAGCTTCAATGATGTCACAGCATGTCATCTCCTGCTATTCCTACTGTATCTGCATTGACATAGAGAAAATTAATTTTTATAATTAGAATTATAACTTATATTTTGAAAAAAAATATGTATTACTTGTAATCTGTGGTTAAGTGGTAGACAAGACAATGTGACCTTAACTTCTCTATATAAATAAAGACGATATTATTATAATACTATATTGTATATTATATATTTATATTTATATCATAGGCTATTCACGATAAAGTGAGCAGTTTTGAAGTCCATCTAATTTGGAATAATAGTAAATAAATATATTTTTATTTTAGCCTTAGACGTTAACTTCCGAGTGCGGTGGAATGCACACACTGTGTTTGTTACTTACGTGGCAAAATTTAATTTAAAATATGTAGGAAAGATAAAATAAAATGTATATGTGGAAAAAGTACCTACGGCCCTAGAAGTGCTCGCTTTACCGTGAACAGCCTATACCTCCATGCATTCATACATGCATGTTTGGTTATGACAAGGGGGCAGGCCACACTGATGCTTGGTGAGCGGTCGCGAACAGAGATATTGAGAGAGAGAGGGGGGTAAGTAGAGAGAGAGAGTGGCGAGGAAGAAAAGCGGTGGCCAGAGGAGAAAGTGATGACGCTGTCAGGGGGAGGGAACTACTGCAGTGGCGCGAGCAGACGCCAGTGAAAAGAGCGAAAGTACGCGGCTGGCCTTGCCGTCTTGCTTCACGGCCGCCAGACGTCGCGTTTCGGCAACCGTACACCCGGCTGGCGAAGTTTCCGTCCCTCCCCTCTCATGACTTTGTTTCCGTTTCGTCAACCACAGCGGATATATATATATATACACACTCATACATACACACACTGTAGTGTACACACATGCATGTACACTGTTGTATACAGTTGTGAATACTCATCGTTACACCCTGTGTGTGTTACACCCTATATTTATATATATATATATATATATATATATATATAGGGTGTAAAGATTACAACATTTATAGGGTGTTATATATATATATATATATATATATATATATATATATATAACACCCTATAAATGTTGTAATCTTTACACCCTATATATATATATATAAATATATAAATATATATATATATATATATATATATATATATATATATATATATATATATATATATATATATATATATATATAGGGTGTAAACGATAAGTGTTTACAACTGTACACACACACATATACGCAACAGTGTAATTTGATGTAGGACACTTGTGGTCCAGAGGGTCGGGAAACAGCCGTAAATCGCTTGACAAATGTGTACTAGAACACGTGCGGTGCGCTGATGTGGGCCCGGCTTTAATCTACCTGCTGGTCTGCTGAAGCTAGTTTGTACAGAGGTCAAATCGGGCAGGAAACATTTAGTAATTGCTTTCGTTCGAAACACATGTCGCATTGCCACAATACTACAGACAAGTTACAGAAATCTGGAGAGAATGTATGAAAAGGGTTTGACCGTTTTGCTGTAACACGTCTGTAAGCATGTAAGTTTATTCTCCTGATAAATAGCCTTTGTATTGTTACACTTTCTCTCTCTAAAGTTTGTGGGCTAAACTAAGTTAGTTAAGGGATGGAGGTCTTAATTTAATAAATTTGTTTTAATTTTAATTTCCTAATTATATTTTCAACAACTACAAAACAAATTTTCTCGACTCAACATCTCACAATAAATTTATATCCCTTAGTGCTTACAATTAATTACTTCAATTAATACGATTTATAATCACCTCAAAGAAATGAATGAAATTAGATCATTAAAGATCGGTCTCAATAGATAGTGCATCAAAACCTATTCAATTATTTTATAATCATGAGTCCATATGTGACAGTTCCAGCATTTACAATAAAATCCCGAAAATATTGTCTACTTTGCAGCAATTTAAAACTCTGATGGAAAGTGGAACGGAGAGGGGGTTAGTTTCTCTTTCCCTCCACAACTTAATTGAAAACCGTGCGGGTGTCCGAAGTCCCTCACAAGCAACCGATCCACCCCTGCGCCGAGGGAGTAGCGTCAAGATGATATGACTCGGCCACCAGAATATTCGCTAACTCCCTAGTTGCGCCGAGTGTCGCAGTTCTTAGAATATTCTGCGCACGCATGCGCGCGCAATCGCGCCTCTCGGTGACATCCAGAGCTCGTGGTTCTGGGACGTGCGCAGTATCGTTCAGAGTTCCGCGCGCACAAAATTGTAAACGGCGGTAAGTATGGAATGGCCCCCCCGCATTTTCTGTGAAACGGTTGTTTGCGCGAATAGGCGTATCTCGGCAAGTAAGTGTTCTGCAAATACGACTTATGTTATAAAATATAAAAAAAACTATTATGTTTTTACTTTTGTCATATTAAGTGTATTTCTGGAGAAAAAAAATCTTGAAAATGGTCAAATATCGCATATTTAAAGCTTGCCTATGCAGTTTCCTTGAGCGGCAAGAGAAAAGTACAAAGATACGGGCGTAGTTTAATCTGTGATCTTTCATTGCGTGCAATAAAACCCCCATTGTTAAAGATCTGATTTGCACAGTACAGCGTCACGGCGGAAACACTGCACGCCTTGCGCGTAGGAGCGATGAGGCGCTAGGCGCGCGTGTTAGAGTCGCCCGTATCGCTCCCTCGCTTCTTGACCTTGAACGCGGGGTTCCCAAGGGTGTCCATCCCGCTCTTAAATCTCGAGCTCTGGATTTACACTCCACATTTCCTCGTCGGCGACAGCAGAATGGCATTACACGCGCTTTCGCACAAACAACGTTGTTCTTATAGCGCCAAATACGCGCAGTTTCGTCACATCGTCTTTAACACAGTATCTCTGTTGTTCCCCTTTATAGAGCGTAAACATATATTTGGGACATTCGGTATATAGAGTGTGTCAATATTACAGGTACAAACTGCAGGGGGCGTCTAAAGGACAATGACGTAATGACAGTAAATATAGTTCTGGAAACCAGTCGTTTCCGAGATATGACGAAAGCACGTGTGCCAACATTGTCCATGCCTTATGTTCCAGGCAGCAGCCCTCACGTTAAATGTCAACAGCGGTGGCCACTGTAAAATGAGCACTTTTGAAAGCGCTGCTTAGGATCTACTTGCATATACGTTGTGTATTCTTCCGTCTTCTGTAAAATTTACATTTCATGGGCCTCAGCACTTTATTCATGCTTTGGTCAAGTGAACCTGTGAAATTATTAAGAAGGTAAATACTTTTATAGTATTTGTTCATTTTTACACTTCCATACGTTAAAGAAAACAGAAAGCGAAAGAAATAATTTTAAGTTATCACGAATGGTTACCTAACGCTTTTTATTCGACGTTAACATATGGAAATAATTCCATCCATTGGTGCCAACTTTATTGGGCGAACGTCACTCATTGCGCCCATTAAAATATATATTCATGCAGAAGCAGTGGCATTTTTCAAAGGTTCATTTCTGAAGTGCTCACTTGATCGTGAACAGCCTTAAGCAGCACTTGAAGCAGTTGCATTGAATCCACACACGTTGTCTAACGAAGAGAAGGCCGACATCCATGTAATGTTCTGAAGTGCTAATGACAACGCATGGGAGGTGGCGTGATTGTACCACGAAGATTGTACCTCACAGATGACGGAACCTCGTGGAAACTCGGCTGCCTGGCTGTCTTCGGTCTTACAAATCATACGCAAAACTGAACAAAAACTAAGAGATGTGCGCATCAAGGAACAGCAATCGATTTGTTGCTCGTTTCGTTCTTGCCACGGTTATGTTGGTTGGAACTATCATCTTCAGTTGGCCACTTTCTCCCTCCCTCCTTTTTTTTCCTCGCGCTTCATTTTTCTGTTTTGCAGTGAATACAGGCAATAGAGAAAGTTAACTTAAGGTTGAAGTAAAGTAGCATGTCTTTGGAGCACTGCACCCGACTATACAGCATGAAGAACTTATAAAAATGTAATACAGACGCCATGAAAATAGTCAGAAAAGTGCGACTTATGCTGTACACGAAAGAAGAATGTATATATTTTGCAAATTTGTAAAATATTTCACTAAAATATTATTTTTTAAATGTAAAAAAAATAATCAATTTAAAATGTCTGTATTTTTAACCAAATTTGAGCACATTTCCATTCTGGATGCTTCAGAAAGCAGAATTTACAAGAAAATCTTCGTCATGAAATATCGTCATAATATTTACTATGATTGAGTGTAAGAAAATTGTAACAATATTGTAGGAAATAATTTTTACAGTTGATTTTATGTGCGTCCATTTGTCATATGGCTGAAACTGACGTAAATAAAGATAATTATAAAATTGATATGATACATTATTACTAAGAATTTATTACACATGACGACAGTAAATATCATGACGATCTTTCGTGAAGAAGAATATCTTGTAAATTCTGCTTTCCAAAGCATCCAAAACGGAAATGCGCTTAAATTCTGTTAAAAATGCGAACTCTATCGAACGATTAAATTGTTTCATTTAAACAGTTATATTTTAGTGAAGTATTTTATAATGTTGCAAAATATATACGTTCTTCTTTCGTATACAGCGTAGATCACACTTTTCTGATAATTTTTATGGTGTCTGTACTAATTTTTCATGAGTTCTTTACGTTGTACTACATTCAGGCGTAGCACTCCATAGGCAGTTGCTTTACCGAATGCGCTTCAGTGTATATAACCAGCAGCCCGAGACGTCTCCGTCGTAACACGAAACCACAGAGTACTTAACCCTCCCAGACCCAGGGGCCGCGGTGACTGAGCGGTTAGACTGCTCGCCTCCCAACAAGGCTAACCGAGTTGTCCCCGGCCGGGTCGCTCCCGGATTTTCGCAAGTGGGAATCGTGCCGGACGATGCCGCTGGTCGGTGGGTTTTTTTCTCGGAGATCACCCGTTTCCCCCCGCTCATGCATTCCGGCGGTGCCCCATTCTTCCCTCGTGTCACCCTCATCGGCTCTCAAGACATCGTCGGATACGTAAACACAAGATTTAAAACGAACGAGCGTGCAAACATATTCAATTACCGCCATGTTGGTTGCCAGACTGGTTTCCAGGGTTGCCACCCTACAAAGAGGCAGCATCAAGGTTGCCAACCTACTGTATCACAGCACGGAAAATTTTACTATATGCATATGCTGCAGCCACTGTTTAGAATATTGACATGTCTGAACAGCCGTGTTCACGCTGGAGTTAGAAAGCCTTGTCTTTGATCAGTTGTAATTCACTGCTATCAAATACTTTATCTGGGATCTGCAAAAAGGTTAGTGTATACATGTGTACATTTTAAATCAAACGTTCGCAATGTTGGGTCTGGCGACCTATTAAAGATGTGTACTGCACTGAGCATTACTTTCCGATTGGTAAAAATTTTAATGCTACATATACATGTCTGTACTAAATACTATACACAATTTCATCTTACTATATTAGATCTATGAATTAATACTGCATTATTAACAATGTACTCGATTATTAGAATAATCCCATTTTATCCAGTCATCCAAAGAGGGGGCTCTCACTACCGCCCCTTGGGCAACTTTGGACCCACAGTTGGCCGTTCATGTTAGCAGTTGTTATAAAAGTTAAAACACCTGTCTCTCTACGTGCCAATTCCATCATCTCTTAACTATCTAATGTCCTTTTGCATCCACGGGGTTTCTTTAGTTCCAGAGTTTATTGCTGGTTTGTTTATCGTTTACAGACGCACAAAACAAATCAGCAAAATATTTCTTTTTTTTGTGGACATTATAATATTACCACATGAAATTAAAATAAAAAAATGTATCTGATCAACAATTAAATTCCCAAACATTGCGCACATAAGCGTGACGTTTATCAAACGATCTATGAGAAGAGCGAGTCGTATCGTGTCAGCTGTCGGAAGTGATTCGTTAGAAGGGATTATCCGTGAACCCACTCACGAGCATGTGTGCTATGGAAAGTGCTGTGGAAACGGCTGTTGGCTTATAGTTCATTCACGGTTACGTCCAAATTTTCTGGAACCCTGCTGAAGTTCTACTTCCAAAATATTCCTCCGCCTCATGCAAACAAAGCTTCACCGGGCCTAGGAAATAACAGCAAAGTGACAACGCGCCGCTGTTGTGCGCACTCAGTGTATCAGTATTTTGCATAGGAACTATATCGTGCTAGGCATTACCAACACGCCTATATTCTCGCTATAATTATTCATATTTATTATAAGTGAAGTATCGTATTTTCTAGGTAAAATATTTGCAAAAGCTCAAATTAAACAAAAATATGGTTATTTTATGCTAACAGAAATATAACACGCTTGTATTACGTGGTATGTTTAGGAAACTACCAAACTCGTCATACACGGGATCATTTTTTAAAGGTTTGATTTTAAATAAATGTGAGGAAACCGTAAATATATTATATTTACTACAGTTTCGCAAATAAATGCTGTATTTGTCGCAATCGGACATGAACTTAAAGAGGCCATGGATTGGTCTCGCGGTTCGTGAATTTCTGAAATATAAATTTAACTGAATTTGAGCCACTTAATATAATTCGACGGGGTTATTTTATTGATTGTATATTTGAATTAACAAAATCACCACCTACAGCAATAGCTGATATGAAATTTTTCGAATAAAAAATTCTTGACTGTCTTTCGAATAATAAAACATAAAAACCAAAAAATCTGTGCAAACACAAATACAATTGTTTTAATATGTATAAATTCCAACCGTCTATATATCTGTAAAATAAATAAATAAATTTTAACAGAATCCCATTTTCTTAAAAGTTCCATTGAAAAGATTTTTTAAGTAAAAAGGTTCCGTTTTTTTTACGATACATAAATTACAGCTCTTAGATAATATTATTTTGTTAATTGTAAGACAATTACTGTGGCATATTTGCTGATTTTGAGGTTTATATCCCAATTTTTCGCAAAAGGTAAACAATTCCAAATTGGAAACTATCCACAGTATCAAGTCTTGTTCAATAAATCTAGCTCCATTGAAATATGTGTAGTTCGATTATGTTCTTGACTTAATGTTTTGGGAATTCGCACTCTGCGAAACGTTTTCACAGACCTCAGCTCTGTTTCTTCAGTGAGTCAGGTATTTTGGGTAAAAATGATTTATTTCATTTTATAATTACTATGGTAGGTATAATCGAAAATAAATTAGAAAATACAAAAAAAAAAAAAACTTTGAAATTACGTTTATTAAAGAGATCGCTAAAGATTCGTTTGGGTAATACAACTAAAAATGACATCTAACACTCGGTACTCAAAACTGGTAGAATGATACTGCAAAATGACATCTAACACTCGGTACTCAAAACTGGTAGAATGATACTGCAAAATGACATCTAACACTCGGTACTCAAAACTGGTAGAATGATACTGCAAAATGACATCTAACACTCGGTACTCAAAACTGGTAGAATGATACTGCAAAATGACATTTAACACTCGGTTCTCAAAACTGGTAGAATGATACTGCAAAATGACATCTAACACTCGGTACTCAAAACTGGTAGAACGATACTGCAAAATGACATCTAACACTCGGTACTCAAAACTGGTACAGTGATACTGCAAAATGACATCCGGGAGTGGCTCGGCCGGGGATTGAACCCGGATCGCCTTGGTGAGTGGCGAGCAGGCTAACCGCTCATCAGCCACCACGCCCCCGTTTCGTCTGGGGATTCGACCAGTCCTGCCGATTGTCGCACACGTGTGTGTTGCGTAACAGACTATCCTTCTGCCTCTCTGCTGAGTCGGGAGAAAGTGTTCTAAGTGAATGTCCCGAGAGAGTGCTCGTCGTGATCAGCAATTTCACGAGACTTTAGTCTACCCACGTTCCTGTCTGATCGATTTGGAAAGAAATACGACGGCCGAGGGGCAAAGTGTGTGCGGGTCCTGTGATTGCAGCTGTAACAGTTACTTCTAACATCGCTTAAAATAATAACAATCATGTTTCTGTCGATGTTCCGGTGTGTGTTTTGTGCGCCTACCCTTTAAGAAATTGTTCGTAAAACTACCACATTAATGCATACGAATAGTGGGAGAGTGCGAATGATAAACTATTTTCCCATACATTCATGCTACCAATCCTACATTCGCTCACAAAACAGTCAAGTGTATAGTAACGATGTGGTACTATTTCCACGCCAAGAATAGGATAAGAACTTCGATTACAGTTTGGAAAGTTCGCCGTAAATTTTTTTACAGTGTATAGAATGGTGTGCAAGGACCAAAAATAAATCTGAAAATCTTGCCTGGCACATACTTATCGTTTTCTCTTTCTTAGGTGTTTCAGTTTTTTTTTTTTTTTTTTTAATAACGTACGCAATTATTTATTTTAATCACCCAGGATTATGGGCATCGGTATCTAACATTTATACCATGCAGGCTGCTGAGAAAATATCTATATTCGTGAGTAGTTTGAAGGCTGCCCCTCCCTACCCCCTTCAATATTATGTACTAAACGTGTTACGTAAATAATTTGCAAAAGGTGAGTTGTACTGGCACTTACGTACAGGTATTATTTTGAAGCCCCGGAAGTGAGAAGCCCAGGCTAAGAATACACAAATACCTAATTAGCACTCCACCATCCCAAGTTTGCATCCCAGGGAATCTCCTTTACGCTAATAACCCTCCCCGCTCCAGTCGTCGATCCTGGAATACTTATATTTGTATAACTAGCTGTTTTTGTTCTTTGACATTACGTATCGCTATGAGATGAAGTACTTGAAATATTCGCTAACACATACATGTTGAGAGCCGTGATTGATTAGTCCTTCATGTTGAGTACCGTCAATATTGTTCGTGGCATCTTTTACATTTCTAGAGGTGTGGTAGATATGAACCACTGCAGCTTCATGTGGAGGAGGCGATATCATCTCAAGTTAAATGTTATCAATGTACTCTATAGTTTGTTCGTGGAGACATTAGTATTGTTACTATTTATAATGGTCGCTCGGCATAATCAGGTTCAGTAGGGAATGGAGATCTTAACTAAATAAAAACTAATCTTATTATTATTTCCTTATTCATTCACAAACAATCCAAAAAAATATACACTTCAAACCTAATATTTTGGGCAATAACGACAATCACTTGCTATTTACAATTAATTTTTACATAACTGTTCATTTCGTTACAGAAATTAACAGAATCCACTACTTAAAAGTAGTTTTCATTAACAGTTTCCGAACACTTAATGAATTACTGTTAAAAATGGCGCAGTCGGTTGGTGCGCCACCGATCTGGAGTGCGGAAGACTCTGGGCTCGAACCCCGGGTAAGTCATGGGTATTAATTTAAGTTAGGTTATAAGTTAGTCTGTGAGCCGTCCCCTGCTAATCTTTCAAGCATAAAACCGGGGGACGTTAAAAAACCCTTTACAATTACAAAAAAAAGTCTATATCACTCGTCCAATGTGTCCCATCTTCTTATAGGCTCTTGACGGTAAAATGAGCACTTTTGAAAGACCTGCATAATATCTACTTGTATACACGTTGTGTATTCTTATGTAAAATTAACATTGCCGTAAACCTCATCACTTTATTCATGCGTCGGTCAAGTGAAAATGGGAAATTATTAGAAAAGTAAATATTGTACAAATCGTTCATTTTTACACTTCGATGCATTAGAAAATACAAAAAGAGAGAGAAATAATTTAAGTTATCACAAATGGTTACCTAACACTTTTTGATCGACGTTAAGATATGGAACTACTTTCCCCTCCATCGTTACCAACTTTACTGGGCGCATGTCACTCAGGGCGCCCGTTAAGATATTCCCAGGCAGAGGCAGTGACTTTTTTCTAATGTTGACATCAAGGATGTGCTTACGTTATCGTTAACAGCCTTTACAGTCCTAATATAAACAGCATCACCTGTCCAGAATGTTCTGGAGCATCCGAAGCACTCCCACACTCAGTTACACTCTACTCGTCGAATACCTTGCCTTCCACCACACCCTTGTCCGTCGCCGGTCTCTTCTTCGATGTCCCTCGATGACCCTATCTTCGTTTGCCATCCGCCGCACTTCGCAAGATGGCTATCACAGACTGTTGATTCACCGGCGGCGGCCGTATTTATAGGATAGGCACCCTGGCCCAGAACCATCTTCACGTATCGGGTTGTGCCGAGGAAAGTGATAACCAGAAAGTTCGTGTTACAGCCCGTAACACCGATTCCTCCAGCATGGTGGGGGGGGGGGGGGAGTGGAGTTAATACAGTTCAGCAGTCAATCATTTCCTCCGCTGGCGCCGCAATGTCGTAACTAGTCAACCGGTTCTACCAGCAGGGGCGCAAGGGGGGGGGGCAGACAGGCCGATGTGAGTCGTCACTGCTGCCCAACATGTCCACGCGTAATAATATTTTTCTTAAACGGCATTGTCGAGCAAAAATAAAAAGGTTGATATTTGTATAAAATACTATAAAATCTGTGCACATTACTAGGAATGTCATTTCAAGAAATTAAAAGTGTTTCGTTTCCGCAGTTTTTTCAGAAGTATTTTGGAACATAAAATTAATGGGAAAACAGTTTTTTTTTTTTGCATTTTATATTTTGTGCGTTTTTTAAAATGTTGTTATACAAAATTACCGAACATTTTGTGTGTACTGGAAACTATATCACGCATAGTATCTACAAAATTATACATTGTTCGCAAAAATAATTAAATTACTATTTATTTCCCGCCCAAATCCCTTAACTTCCTAAGCTATAATATGCGTTAGACGGGAAAAGAAGTTGCAGTTACACGTTCTCACAGGTGTATATAAAAATATTAAAAATGACATTGAGGCATCCTGATAACATTCGACTTCGAACTAGGCGAGTAAGGAACAGCACCGAAATGCAAGGGAGGTGGAAACGGGAGATTCCCGAGAAAACCCGCCGACCAGTGGGATCGTCCGGCAAGATTACCACACGCGAAAATCCGGGAGCGACCCCGCCGGGAATCAAACCATGGTTTGCGTATGTGGGAGGTGAGTAGTCTAACCACTACACAACTGCGGCCCCCTTAAACACGAGATAAATGCCACACCACGGCCCTTAGGACTTCGAAAATCGCGAAGCGGGAATTAAATAAATTGCAAAACATTTCTGGCCAAAAGGAGCTTTAGTCATTTAATGTTGGGGATCATTTGTCTTGTGAGATGGTATTAACACCGCGCTTGCTGCTCCGATCAAATGTTGTTGGTAGGTGCACACATTCGTGCAGCTGAAGCTGTACGCGACTGGCCCTCGTTACGTCGGGTAGAAAGTGAAATGATACACGTAGCTGCCAAGGCGCACGCGCTACCACTCACAAAATAAAAAATAAAAAAAAAGTTTCTTTCGTTAGAATCAGTCGGTAGTTCGCTTGAGCTACACACGAATGCGGTCACGAGGCACACGAAGCCATGCATGAAGTATGAGGTTTCTTATAGGTTATTCACAGTAAAGTGAGCCCTTCCATTTGGAATAACAGTTCGAGACAGGTGGTTTTTCGCGAAACAATCTATGGCTATGCTAGACTTCAATATCCCAAGTCCACAGACACAATTTCCTCTGGTTGTTGACTGCGTTTCTACCCCAGAAGACATGTTGTTACTTGACTGGGCCAATCAGAAAAAAAAGTACTTCGATACTGAACATCTGTGATTCGCGGACAGAAACTTGAGGCACGTGATGTTTAGAATCATCCAACCACGAAAGTGCATATGGAGAAAAGTGTTTTGGAGCGCAACTGTTCTTGAAATCTTTTCGCGGAAAACACCTGTCTCTAATAATAGTCTATAATAATGTTTTATTTAGCCTTGGACGCCAGGGTCACAATCTCCCATTTCTACAGCTTTTGCGAGAATTAATTTTTTGAACCCAAACTGGGGCCGATATTGTAAAATCCTCTTACAATTTTGTTGCAAATTGTTTTTATTATGCAGTCTAATTTCTTCAGCACAAAAAAAAACTGTATACTTTTAGCCACTTAATTAATTAAAGAAACATTTTTTAATTTAATAATTAGTTAAAATTATACAGATTTTTGTGTTAAAAAAATTAGACTACATAATAAAAACAATATGTAACAAATATTGTAGAAGGATTTTTCCATAACGGCTCCCATTTGGGTTCAAAAAATTAATTCTCGCAAAAGCTGCAGAAATGGGAGATTGTGGCCTTAACTTCAGAGTGCGGTGGAATATACACACTGTGTTCATTACTTACATGGCGGTATTTATTTTAAAATGTAGTTAAAGGACAAGAAATGTGTGAAAGGAAAAGTAACTATGGCCTCAAAAGTGCTCACTTTACCGTGAACAACCTATAGAAGGCTCGACTGCTTGTGCTATAGTCCATTCACGGTTTCCTCGGCCTTTTTAAATCAAACCTTTGAAAAATCTCCCCATGTATGATGTGTTTAGTTATCTCCTAGCTACACCATATATCACAAGCGTTTTATACTTGGTTTCCTAAATGTTGTTATTTTTTCCTGTTAAATTGAAATGTCATTAATATTTTATCTATAAATTATAATGCTTCGTTTTGTAAGGAGTCCTCCTACAGTTGGTTCTCACTTATCATTTCGCTTAATATTAATTTGATCATAAAATGGTTCACATGTTAAACTAAATCATCGCCGAGCGTATTACTAAAATTTCTATATAAAGTATTTTGTTAAATTGTTACAAGATTGCCGTTAATCTGTGCAATTTACATTACATTGAGAACAATATTTATTTTTGAAGAAGTGCAGACATCGTGAAGGTAACCCGGCAGTTAATTTTTTTTGTTTTTGTTTGGAATGTTTGGTGTGCACATGAATTGAGAGAGCACTAAATGGAGGCGGCTGTAAAAAAAAGTTAGTTGAAATTAGTATGTGGTTGCAACTAGGATCCTGCAGAACCAAATGATTTGCGGAAGAAGATGATGTCCTGCAGACCTGGAGAGTATCGTCCATCCCTGATCACGGCTACATCCACGTGTTGTCGGACCGATGTGGCTGTCCGAGTTTCATAACTCGTGGTCTGGTGGACCTTTGACTTTGATTGCGACCATGACTTCGTGTCTACATTACGTCAAGCAAGGCGTATAATCAAGTTAAATATGTAATATGTACCAAATTTTCGTAATGAACTTTCGTTTCAAACTTCTCCAGCCAGTGATTCATCAAAGTGGCTTAGTCTGAGAGGTCCTGATCATTATTTGATGTGAGGCTCAAGGTCACACAATCGAGAGTTTTCGTTCTTTTGTAAGACTGAGTTGCTGGCCGAGGGCAAATGTAGGAGTGCAGTTTCATGGACCATTTGATCGAGCTTAATATTCATTTGCATGTGTTCGTTGTTTAGCTATCATGGAATATTTAGGGAACATCCTAAGTTTGATTTCTAAAAGTAATCATATTCTTATTATCATTTTATTCATTTTCTGACAACAGTAGTTCTTCCTTCTTTATTATTTTTTTTAATTGTAGGGTAGTTGTGACATGTTGTCCAGTGTAGCGTTAGAATTGTCTGTTTATAAAAAAATATAAACTTGATTTTTACGCGTGCTTTCTGTCGGTAGAGCGTATCTTAAGGTTTGCACTATTAAATAATTACTAGTACAAGTATCCCAGTAAGAATGATGATTTAAGGTGATAATTCTGAAGGTAAAAATTTTTTTTTCATAAGTTTTCTTCAATATAATTAACAAGTTGATGTTAACAAATATACGTGTGAAAAGGCGCCCATATTTATACATTCATGAGCTACACTCTTATAAATAATTGTGTACGAAACTCTACAGTTTATAAATAATTTGAATAAAAACAGTGAAAAAAATAGGTATGTTGGTAGCACCTAGTGAGAACTAGTCCTTACACAAAATACTGTTATAGGCTGTTCACTGTAAAGCGAGCACTTTTGAAAGCCCACATATTTGGAATAGTAGTGAATAAATACGTTTTATTTTAGCCTTAATCGTTAACTTCCAAGGGCGGTGGAATACATACACTGTGTTTATTACTTACATGCCAATATTTATTTTAAAATGTGGTTAACGAATAAAAATGTCTGAAAGGAAAAAGTAACTAGGCTCTCCCAAAATTTTAGGTCAAGGATACAAGATAACGGAATCCAAAATGGCGGGATGAGCCACAGCCCCCAGCCCTTGTACTCGGTCATCCTTTTTCTATCTACTAACATCACTTAATATGGAAATCTATTTCATAAACGTTTTTGTTTAGTAGTAATTATAACCTGCACGGAAAAAATAAATCCAGCTTATTCAGCTAGATTTGTACCAAATTGATTCTGTAATCAATATAAAAAAATAATAAAATTAAAAATAGATTTTATGTTGTTCATTCAATTACTAGCACTCAGCCCTCCAAATATAGTGAGTAAATTAACATTTTAATTTCTACACTTTCAAATTTGCAGTGGACAAAATATAGGGTTTTCTCTTTATAATAATAATTGAAAATAATAAATGTAATTTTTTTCAAATCTACTTATACAAATTTTTACTAAGGCAATGTGCAACATTGCAGTAAATTTAAACATAAAAATACAGTACGCGACAATTGCCTTAATACTTAACATAAGGGCCTATCTGAAATACACGCGTACTGTGCATGTGGCCACCTTGAACCACGTATAACGCAAGGACTGTTCTTGATGGTGCATTCTTTCTTTGTGCCTAGGACGAACTGCAGTTATCTTTTCCGGACACCCGGTTATTTGTCAGCAGTGGCACGATTTATTCCCTGCTGAAAGTTCCCAAGATTCCGTTTCCCCTGCCGCCGCCTCTGCCGAACAAATCTCGCGCGCTCTCGTGATAACATGTCGGGCGTGGGTCGGTCGTATCTGACATCCCAACCGCAGCGCTTCCGAAACAGACAAAGGAACTACCCAAGTGTCGAAGAAAAAAGGCCTGCTGTTGTCTGTGTCCAGGAAGAGGGGCCATAAAAAAAAAAAAGAGAGAGAGAGAGAGAGAGAGAGAGAGAAAGACCGCGACGTGGGATGCAGCAGCTTCCCAGTCAGATATAAATATTTTATGACGTTTTCAGGGGCGTCACATCACTCTGAGCAGACATCTCAGTGTGAATTCCCAATTAAGGGAACACCCCCCCCTCCCCTCAGAGCGACGGCAGCAGTCGCGTTAACGAAGATACAAATGCCGGACGCATGCCTAAGGTGGGGGTCACAGAGTATAACCCGTTACTTGTATCTGTATCCACTTGTATCAGTACTGTAAACGAGTACACCTTTAGTATCAGTTTAACATTCACCAGTGTTTTGCGTCTGCTGCTTCATGAAACACTGATACAATTTTAACTGTACTTAAATGCGCGGTGAAGTTAGAGTGTAATTTATCGCTTTAGATCTGACACTGAAAAGTTTAGAGTCTTCGCTTTAAAAAACAATTCATAACTTAGTAGATTTTTTTTATTTATTTTTTTCTTTTATCCTCTCTGGAAAATATTCGCGAAAATAAGGTTTTCATTGTTCTGCCCTTGTTTCATATCCTTGCTTTATTTCACTGTAACAGATACCACAGAGTACACGAACTTGATAATGCGAGTACTAGATAACACTCGTATCTGATAACGTAAACCTGACAATACGCGCGGGCAAGGCTACACGAGACTGGCGAAGTAGCCAGGGACTTACTCGGGAATGCCTGTTTCTGATACAGAAAGTATCAGATACAGTCCTGTATCAGTATCAGTTTGGAACAGGTACAGAAAATAGCTGTACACATCTCTACGCATGCCCAGGCGAGTGTATGAATCGGAATTTGAAACGTGTTGGAAGGATAAAAAAATTTCTGATAGGTAAAAGCAACTAGGGCCTCAAAAGTGCTCACTTTACCGTGAACAGCCTATAGTATTCTGCTCCGTACATATTGGTGGCTAAAGTTAAATCATCGCTCGCGTCTTAAAAATATATAGCTATTAATTTTTAAAAAATATTTTTTTTGGACGAATGCCAGGCGTCTAGATGTTTGATAACTCTATGCCACTGCTTTCCACAGCCTTTGATTTCGCATTTATTTCGCGATTATATTAGCGTTCAGACAACGCTCCAAATTAACAGACACAAACACTTAACGAGAAATATATTACATGCCTGTTGTTTAACCTGCGGGAAAAAAAAGTCCGGGTGTTATCAGGAGAGACATCATGGTCCAAACAGTCATCCTTTCACGATTACTTCAACTACTGCTGTAGCTATACTTCCAGCATATTCCTCCGCCGCGTGCAAACAAAGCTTACCCAAATCTTGAAAATTACACCAAAAGGGACAATATGCACCGCATTCGTGCGCACTCGCTTTGATAACATTTTGCATGAGAAATATTTCTTACTAAACATCACCAGCACGCCTATTTCCTCTTTATTTTTATTTATATTAATTTTTAGCTTTCCTGTGCTACTTCGTACGCACGACGTATAGGATTTGGAATCGCTCTTGGGAAGGAAAGGAGGACAGCACATGGACAAAAAAGAAAGGAGATATGACGGAACATTTTTTTTTTAACAGCGTTTTTTCATGCAGTAATCCTAAGTAAATCTTAATCCGGTACCTATGTACATCCCTGATCATTATATTTTCGGAACCGTTTGAGATATCTCGATGAAATAAAGACTATGTTGGTCCTGGTGTTATATATATATATATATATATATATATATATATATATATATATATATAATATATATATAATATATATATATATATATACACTATGTAAATTTGACGTCAATACGTTCAGTGATTTTTGTGTTAAATCCGGTCGGACAGACAGACAGACACGGCAAATAATTAACATTATATATGTCTTAGTAATCAATTATACTATATGAAAAAATAATTAAAAGTGGAAAATTATAAAATCACAGACAGACACATTTATTTTATTTAGATGTATAGATAACTGAAATATTATAATTTATAGATGAAATATTAGTAAAAGTTCGATTTAACCGAGAAATGAGGTACTTTTAATGTTAACAAAAGTATAAAACGCTTGTGAAGTTGTGATACGCGGCATATTTAGGAAACGGCCAAAGACATTGCACGTGGTGTGATTTGCCAAAGGTTTTGGCTGTAGCCAAAATCACAGTAGCGAAGTACAAGCCGCGTTAATATCGGCGAAGCTACAACCTGGCGGACAAGTGTGGTGCGCGTAATCGTCCGGCGACGTGAATCGGGGATTCTCTACAGTTGGGAGTGTGTACGGAGAAAGGCGAGGGATTCCCGGCGTCGCTGAGATCCCCCTACCCCCTCTCGTAACTTACCTTCTTGAAGACTTGATCCCGGGAAACTCCCAGGCGCCATCGCAAACATACTCAAAGTCGGCAAACACCCGTACATAGCTTCTCCACGCTAAAGCTTCTTGCACAACAGAAAACTTCAGCATTTGGCTGTACGTTTCCTTTCCTCCGACGAAACCACAAATACACAATACAATTGTAAAGCCAGAGTTGAGACAATTGAACATCGGCTCTGCGAGCTTCGTAAAAATGTGTATTTTGTTATGTAAATAGTTATGATATTATCCAGGAATAATTTTACGTACCTTTTTTTAAATATGGGTTTGAAATTTATATTAAAAGTTTATTTAAAAACAAAAAACTCATTTGTTTACTTCAATAAAATATGCAAATTTATATATTTCCTTTTAACATTATATTTGTTTGCCATTTATTTAATTTTAACACGAGCTTTGTTTCATATACCGAGATTAAAATCGCCCTACAATAAAATAACGCGCTTTCCACATAACCTCTGTTAGATTCTCGGCAAAATGGCTGCTTGGCTTTGACTTTAAATTTCAACTTTTCGAAATCGTAAAGTCAAGAGTGCCTGTCTTTACCTTTGACAGTTCCATTGTGTCAAGCTCCATAAGAAACAACATGTCGGGAGGCAAACGTTAAGTCAAATGTTAAAGTTTTCAATTGTGTAAGGGCATTAAGTGATTTGCGCGGCTCTCAGGCCCGGTCTCCAATGCACGGATACTTAAGAAAACGGATTCGGAAAGGCAAGCGGAACAAGCCGACTACTCGGGATGAATTCGAACCATTCTACAATACGAATAAACGTACAGTCTTGCAACTCACGAAATAAAAAACACTCAGTTGTTTCACATTACTAATATAGGCTGTTCACGGTAAAGTGAGCACTTTTTAATGCCCTCCCACCAGGCATTAGCGACTAATAAGTATGTTATATATCAGACTCGGACATTAACTTATGAGACTGGTAACAGTACACGCCACATTTTTGAGTCGCATTGCAGTGTTGGTGTTAAAAAAAATGGCGGAAAGATAACAATTGTCTGAAAGGAAAATGTTGAAAGGACCTTAAAAAGTGCTCACTTTACCGTGAATAGCCTATACCGGTTTCATAATATACACATCTTATTTTGCTCGGAAATACGCAAATTCTACTGCCGAACCCACGTGCACTTATTTATTAAAAGAAAAATGATAACCGCCACGGAAAATCGAAGCACTTGTTGCCATGTATACTACAATGGACACTAAAACGAGTGTCAACAATCCAAATGCTCGATTCCTATTGGCTACACGGATTCACGGACACGTAAGAGTTGGGGAAGCCGAGCTTTCTTACGTGTATCCGTACGTAATCCGCGTGCGCATGCGTGTCATTGTAGAACGCGCCTTAACGGCGAGGTCTCGAGAGCCGACGAGGGTGATCGTTGCGGTGTAAACGGGAGATCCCCGAGAAAACAGCCACGATTCCCACATGCGAAAATTCGGGAGTGACCCGGCCGGGGATTGAACCCGGTTCGTAAAGGTTGGGGAGGCGAGTAGTCTACCCGCCACACCACCGCGGCCCGCAGTGCAGACTGAAGCCATTTCACTCTGGTTTCGGGGATTCTGTAGACAATGTACGTAATGATAGGTTTGAAGTCTAATATTAAGTATGGACAGTAAGTTATTAAGACATATAAATAAACACAAATTGGCTAGGATGTCTTGGCCTTTAATAAATGCTGTTACAATGTGATACCAAATGCAGTCCGAATTTAAATCCTGCGAGCCTGGGAAAGCAAGGCGTGTAAGCTTACAAAACCGTAACTCAGATAACGTCTGCAGTTATCTTCGCCCTTCGCAAACTTAAAACATGCAGCATTTGTCACGTCGATTGGTCAGCCTGTAAGCCTGTAAGGTAAGTGTCGTAAGCTGTGAGATAAAACTGAGGGGACATATTTTCAAATAAGAAGATACGAAATGAATTAGAAGTATCTGATACACACACACACACACACAGTTTTTTTCAGTCTGTTTAACTATGATAGAGTATTTTTATATAAAATCTTGAAGCATGAGCTTACAAGCTACAGATTCCTAGAATACGAAGCGATAACTATGAATACATGCGAAGCTGTATGCAGGAATATTCATGAACGAGATAGAATTTATTGGTGTAAACATAAATTCATGGAAGTGGGTTCAGAAGTGTTTTTTTGTGGGCAAAAAAAATGTGGTTCTGAATGTTCTAGTATTGAGAGTTGAATTTTAAAAAAATATATATATATCTGAAAGTTGTTTTGATTCAAATATCAGGAGCTGACTTATGTTGTTGTTATGTGAAAACAGGAAAAACGTGTTCACTTCTCAGGCAGCTTTCATCCTAATAAATTAAATGTTAAAATCTGCAACTAACCAAAGCCTGCTTTGTAAATAACTACACGTTTAAAGTGCTAATCGAAACTACCGACCTCCGATTTTCGTTTATTTTTTTAATTTTTTTTTTATCCGTTCTTTTGTAAATTATTACTGCACATCTAGATAAGGTGCTACAAGGTTCCTGTGTCCCCGCTTTACGACACACGTAAATATAATTATAGACTATTCACGTTAAATGAGCACTTTTGAAAGCCCTGCTTAAGGATCATCGTGTATTCGTCCGCCTTACGTAAGATTAACATTGTCACGGGTTTCATCAATTTAAGTTAACAGAAATCGTTGCCTAACACTTATTATCCGACGTTAAGACACGGAACGACTTTCCCATCCATCGTTACCAACTTAACAGGGCGCATGTCACTCACGGTACCCGTCAAAACATACGCAGGCAGGGACAGTGACTTTTTTCTAAGGTTGCTTTCGAAAGTGCTCACTTTATCGTGAACAGCCTTTACCTGAGAGACATTTCTAGAGCATTCTCCCACGGTCTCCGGACTCAAACAAGTAGTTTATTTAAATAAAATTTTAATTGACAGTCGCAGCCACTGGGCGGTTCACGCGTTAAACAAAGGTTACGTTGTAAAAAAAAAAAAAAAAACACCATTTTCATTTTATGGAAAAGTGCTGGTAAAAATTTATCCAGAAATGTCCGTAAACTCTCCGTAAAATTACGGACACATAGATTTTAAGAAACGGACTTTCCGTAAATTTCACGGAACCTCTCCGTTAATTTCCAAGTTAGTTTTCTGTACTTTCCGTTAAAAATAACAAGAGATAATTAAAATCGTCTATAATTTTCGTTGTATGGGTGTTCTACCGTGTATAAAAATGATATTTAACGAGTTAAAACCATTAACCTACAACCTCACTTGGAAATTGTGGTATAACTTTTATATTTGTATTCAAAACACAAAAACAAAAATTCAGTTTCTATTAAATTTAGTGTATTTTTAGTGTTGCCAAATGTTACAGACGCCTGATTTTTTAAATCCAATTTTGTTTTTAAAACAGAGCTTACTAAAAAGCATTTTAAAAATATTTATTTCAGATGCCTGGAAAAAATGATCGATTTCTATAAAATATAGCTGAAATATATCGACCATCTATCGATATATCGTTGATATAAAATCATTTCGATATATCGGTAATTCTTCATCATCCATATTTGGCGCCGTGTATTTCTCACCAGCTAGGTGGCTGGCTGTCGCAGCTTCTCGTTAGCGGGACGACACTTACTTCCGGGCTGGAACTGAGGTTCCTGTGGGAACCAGTCCGGGCGTTGCTTTGACTTTCGACAACTGACGTGGTTGTGTGTTTGCGTGGAGTATGGCACTCGGTGACAGACAGCTTGTTCGAGACCCCAGGGGCTTCCCACGCCTCGTGGGGCGGATATCGCAACACGTTCTCACCCAGAGTCGCAGGTAAATCACAAGAGAAATCGTACACCATTTCCAGCTTCCATCTCTCCCAGGAATGAGACGCTCTACACTTTGAAAAAAAAACCGTCTTTGCTGCGAAACGTTTTGTTGCTGAAAAGAAAATGTGTAGCGGAAAAAATCTAAATGATCTAATTATCAAATAGAAAAATTGTGTTTGATTTATGCGCCAATGCAGATGTATTGTTATAGGATCAAAGTGCCTATCATTTTCCTAATCATTTTTATGAGTGTCAACAGATTGCCACTACTGTACATCCGAGAGCATTGATATAGGCCTACAATTTTTTTTCCCGTTCAATAAAAAATTTTTTGACACGTAAATCATTCAGTAGTCACTAAAAAGTTAGTTTCCCTACCTGCATATATATTTTAACGGAGAGAATATTTGGCTTGCGCCCAGTAAAGTTGGCAACGACGCCGGTGAACTAGTTCAATGTCTCAACGTTGAATAAAAAGTGATAGGCAAACATTTGTTGATACTGAAACGATTTCCCATTCTTCCTGTTTTTTTTTTTTTGTGTGAGAATTAGAAAATTTAAAAGATATTTACATTTCTAATAATTTTATAGTGTTACGTCACCGACGTATGAATAAAGTGATAACGCAAATGGCGATGTTAAATTCACATATGATACAACGATACGATGTAATCCGAGAAGTAGATCGTAAACCAGTCTTTCAAAAGTGATCATTTTACCGTGAACAGCCTATATCAAAATATTGTTACACGTTCTTGCTCTACATCTCTCGAGCGTGACAAGCAACGTGTCATGGGCAGAGCTATAACCCGAGAAGTGCGCTGAGATTTACAAAGGCCTGCCGCTGCCGCGACAAGTCCACGTCATAACTTGTGGCGCCCTTCCTTCTGTCCTCGAGGCGAGTGACTATTGGATTACCGTTGCATGAATGTTCTGTTCAACGCTCTGGCCTCTCTCAGTGATATTCGGGGTGCGGGGAACCTTCTGGATCGGGCGACCAACTATCTAACCCACGATGGACCTCCGAGCCGACGATTGGCGACAAGAGTTACCAGCGGGAGTGGAGTCTGCAACTGCGAGCATCGGTAAAGTGAAGGGTGAGACTGACGGGCGGGACTGTTGGACTGGAAGCTTGAGTGTAAGGTATGTGGAATGTTGTCAATAGACAGATTTAATACGTGTAAATAATGAGTGTGAATTAAGTGACTGTAACCAGCATAGAGGCAATAAAACGGACTTAAATCACAACTGAGATTGGCACATAATACTGCGCACACTGAGAATAAGAATAAAGACTTAATAGTAGAGATAGGTCGTTTAATGTTGTAAATAACAGTTGTGTGTATTTTTGTAGTATTACAAATAAATTAAAATTAAAATCAGTCCTTGTATCTTCTTTACTTGTAATAATTTCTGCACGTCTTACTTATTGTTTCCACGATGTAAATAGTCTCATGGTAAAGTGAGCACTTTTTGAAACCATTTCATTTGGAATAATAAGTCAATAAATATATTTTATTGCAACCTTAGACGTTAATTTTCAAGTCAGGTGAAATGTATAAACTGTGATTATTACTAAAGTGGCAATATTCAGTTGAAAAAGTGGTCGGTGGATGAACAAATGGCTGATATAGGCTGTTCACGGTAAAGTGAGCACTTTTTAAGGCCCTTTTAACAGGCATTCACTACTAATAAATCTATTTTTTTTTTGCAACTCCAGACATTAACTTTCTTTAGTGGTGAAATGTATACAATGTGCTTAGTCTGATGGTAATGTTTATATTAAAAAGTGACAGGAAGATAGAAATATAATGGAAAGAAAGATTCAGCAGGGCCTTAAAAAGTGCTCACTTTACCGTGAACAGCCTATCAATGGGAAAGTGTAAGCGGTAAGCGTACGACACTTGAGTCAGCAACGAGTAGTGTCCATCAGCTGAGTCACGCCGAGGGGCTGCGGCTCCCAAGCCACCAGCGGTAGGGGAGTATTTAGTGATAATTGTTGTGGAACAGCCTCCCTCCTCGTAATTGCAGAAAGGGCTACCGGCAGGAAGACAGTGGAAGATCTCTCCCCCCCCCCACCACCCCATAGTCCCCACGCGACGAGGTGCCCGCATGTTCCCACGGCTGTCCCTCCGAGAGGCTGGGCACGTGCCCCTAGACACAATGCGGGATGCTCGGCCTGGGGATGGGGTACTTGCTGGCCGCTCGCGTGGGCTCGCCGCACTGACATTCGCTTGTCGTTCGTTACCAAGCACTCCTCTGTAGCTAATTGGCCGCCTGGGTAGGCCGCCGAACAGTGCGCAGAACTCAAGCAGGAAAGGTTTCACAAAAAAAAAAAAACCGCCCAACGTGTCCGAGTGAGATCTGCTTAGGAATAGTATTTTTAAGGAAAGTTACCCGTCTCTACACGTTTTTTCCAATTTCCTCCGCTTCTCTCTAAAGAATGTTTTTTGTGATAGTGAAAATGGCCCAAAACTGAAGTTTTCGCCGTCATTTTTAGGAATGAACATTCCGGTACAAAACATTAAAAAAAGGAATACGGACGTGCATCAAACCTTTATTTTTATTATGACGTCATAAAATATTGGGGTCTCCACTGAAAGTCTCGTAGAGGCGCGTTATCGACGGCAAGACTGCACGCCAGTTCAGTGCTTCGCGCGTAGAGGCGATGTGAGAGTTGATGCGCATGTTTCGATAGCCCCTAGCGAGCCCACGCTTTTAGGCCTCAGACGTGCAAATTTCCTTCAACCAGGCGGCCACCTTAAGGTGGAAAGATCCTTGTCATCTTGGATTTATATGTTTTCCTCCATGACTTTTCTTTCGCAGTCAATGTTTAGAGACCAAGCTAGTTAAGGCTTAGGAAACATTTTAACAGTTGTTTCGAAATCCAACTTTTTTTTTTATATGATTAGTTTGAAATCTGTAACATCAATCAATTATGTCAATCCCACGTGGGAAAACACAGGCACAATTAGAAACGTGCAAATTAAAAAAAAATCATTAAGTACTCCTCTATGCCATGTCTGGCTTTGATTCGTCGTGTCTAGTCGTACGCGTATATGTTCATTTCGATAATTTGTAAGAAAAATCGAAGATGGCGCTTGAACTGCGTTACTGAGTGTTTGAAATCCAGGCTTTTCGGAGAAAATATTAAATGTGCCACCGGTATGTTTACCTACGAAAAAAAAACACAGACGAGGGCGAAATGGTACTTAAGTTACCATACATGCTGTAAATATTATTTTGTAGACCTCTAATATAGTTAGAAACATGGTTAATTCACACTAGCCGGACACAGCCAAACTACGATAGGAGCCTCTATTGAACTTTGCTAAAAGCTGTTCACGGTAAAATGAGGACTTTTGAAAGCCCTAATTACGATCCACTCGTATGCACGTTGTGTATTCTTCCGCCTTACGTAAAATTAACATTGTCATGGGCCTCATCACTTTATTCATACGTAGGCAAAGAAAAGCTGTGAAATTAATAGGACAGTAAATATTTTTTAAATCTGCTAATTTTTAAACTTCGATGCTTTAAAAAAAGCCAGGCAGGAAAAAAAAAATCTGAGTTATCACAAATGGTTACCTAACACTTTCTATCCGACTTTAAGATATGGAACTACTTTCCCATCCATCGTTACCAACTTTGCTAGGCGAATGTCGCTCAGTGCACCCGATAAAATATATGCAGGTAGACAATGGTTTTTTTATAAGATTGGTTTCAAAAGTGCTCACTTTATCGTGAACAGCCTTTATAAACAAACATTCGGATTAACGTTTACATGGGTCACGTAGCTATGACTACAAATTTTCAGTTTGGCATTTGGGTATAAATAACTCTAGACAAGTAAATATTTATTCTAAAAAGTAGTTTGTACAAATGTTTTACGTTATACAATAATATAAATAGAATATAAATTTTTTTATTGATAAAATTAATATGATACAAAAACAGCACATCTATTTTAGTGGCGAGGAGGGAAAATACTGAGGTATGTTTTCACTTATGGAAACATACGACTTGTGATTAACTGGAGGAAGTATACTTGTCAAGGGCTGAGAAAGGGTTGGTAAGCTGTCGTTGGAAAACCAATTACTGCATGCTTCCGCTTTGTCAAGTTTACCACAGCATCGTGAAGGCGATCCCCGTTACTTCTTTCAATAATGATGGCCGCGTCATGACATTTAGCAGTGGTTGCAGATCGTTCACGTAAACGTCATTGAAACGCTATGTTCAATCTTACATACTTCCTGTGATATTTGCAACACACTCACGTTCCAGGCGAGCCTCAAGGACTTTTAACGCCGGCCTTAGATATACACAACCGCACTGTCCTCGATAGTAAGTTACAGCCTGTATACAAGTCTGCGTGTGGAGTTTCACATGATATGCTCCCTGGAGATATATAAGGCATGCATGGTTCGTGGTTGGCTGTCCTTGATTGCAGCACGGGAGATTAACCGTTTCACCTTAAATGGAAAAAACCTCGTTAGCAACCTGATCGCGAACTCACACGAAATTCTGCTGGCTAACAAAGATCAATGCGTGTGTACTGAGGCGTTAAATATACGGTATACCGTCTTTACCTCGTCGAATATACATTTCCATCGAGAATTCCATCCACATTTCCATCCGCGAGAACTACGCATTGTGCCGCAAAACTACGCCGGCAAGTGCCTTAAGGGGGCCGTCTAACTGACGCGACGTGGCACAGGAGCGAGCGAACGCTAAGGGCGACACTGGCACGCACATCAAGTTCCGCATCGCCACTACGCGCGAAGCAATAAACTAGCGCGCAAGCTTTTCGTCGAACCGTTTTTTTTTTCTATGGGACTTTAAGCGGTGACCATATAATTTTACTGATGGAAAATCTGATGCAAAGTACAATGCAGGATTATATCTGAGTTTCACGTACATCCCGTCAGCACATTTTGATTTACGGGAGTCTGAAAACGCTATTTTTAGCTATGTTGGAGGGCTTGGAAATAGTGGTTCTAATATACGCAGTGTCTTGAAAGCGACATTCCGTAATCGCCTGAAGTTTGTTTTCTTTTCGTAAATTAGCGCATTGGGCGCATGTGGAATAGTTTCGTTAAAAAAATACGGATTTCCCAACACACTGGAACACATTTCTAGCGCGTAGTAGGCGGCCCCCTTATGGCCATATTACACGATATCAGATTTCGTAAAAGCTTGTGCACGGTCTGCCGTAGCTGCCGTTATACCGGCCTGTACGGCACCCGTCATGGCATTTTTCGCCTGGCGCTGTCAGATTTCACCACAGGTTTGGTAATTGGACCTGTCCTATTTTCCATGGCAGGTTCCATACCGGCTTTCGTACCTGGCCAATCACATCGCAGTTTCAGAGCGTAGGGCGCTCCCCGTGGCTACTACTTGAAACGAGTTGATGACGAAACTGAAAAGGACGCATCCATATTGAATTTTCATCCGTGAGGTTGAAACTCTTTCAAAAATATATTTAAAATACGACAACGACAAATAATATTGGCAATGACAACTATTAATTACTTTTTAAAACCATTCTAAATACTTAAAAGATTATCTATTGCATGGTAAACTTAATAATAAAATGTGGTATCTACCGTATATAAACGTATAATGCGGTGTGTGAGCTGATAGTACAGTGATCAAGTTGTGGCGCTTACGGGCACTTTGCAACTTTTGGGCATGAGTTCGCAACTCCTTTGGGCCTAAATTTTTTTGTCATTAAATTTTACATGCGGATAATATCCCGGTACGTATAGAAAAAACTACATTATGCACCGGTCAGTAATTCTCGTCAAAATTATAACTAACACACTCGTACTTCACGTCATTTTCAAGAAAATGAATGAAACTACACTAGTACACAACCAATTTATGTAAAAGGCGAACAGTAATATAGCATTATTGAGATGTACTAGCTAGTTTTTCATAGGCTTGCGCATGTTACTAACTGGTAGCAGTTCTACGAATGGGGTTCATATTTACTACAAACCACGCACTGCGCGCCCACCGAGGGTGCCAGATGCTAGTACGCGAACTGCTGTCGTGTAACGTGAAACTTCCATGGCGGCCCATATAGCGGCCGGTATACCTGCTCGTTCACCACGGCTTGTAGAAGCTTGTACGAGAACCAAGTACGGCTGCAGGTATCGTGTAATATCGGCTTTAAGCTGGACCTCTGCGTCCAAGGTCAAGAAGCGAGGGAGCGATACGGGCGACATTAACACGCACGCCTAAGCGCTTCATCGCCCCTACACGCAAGACGTGCAGTGTTTCCGCCGTGACGCTGTACTGTGCAAATTAGATCTGTAGCAGTGGGGTTTTATTACACGCGATGAAAGACCGCAGATTAAACTACGCTCGTATCTTTGTACTTTTTTTTTCCGCTTAAGGAAACTGCATAGGCAAGCTTAAAAAATGCGCATTTTCACCACTTTTACAATTTTTTTTTCTCCGAGCATTTGTTTATTTCGACTTTATTTACACTGGCAAAGTTAAGGTTTCAATGCCTTCTCTTACACTTAACCAGATATAACATAGTGTACACAAACGTAAACATACAGAACAAGAAAAAATACATTAACAAGAGGCGAAACAGAAATATGATAGCGCAAATAGCATTAAATCTGAAAATTATCAGTGGTTTCATATTATGTACGAGTAGGACTTACAGACAAGGCAATGTTAAAAAAAATCAAAATTAAAATAGCACAATAATATATATCTACAATAACATAAAATTTGTTTCATAAACCGCATTACCAATCATAAATATAAATGTGCTTAACCTATAAAGAACCTGAGAGGAAAACAACATATTACATCTCAGCTCATTAAAGTAAATAAACAGATCTATAATAAGCACTTACATATAGTAATGACAAAAGTAAAGAAATAAGGGCAGAGATAATAGTTTTTTTTTCTATCTTTTCTGACAAAAAGTCGTATTTGCAGAACATTTATTTACGGAGATACGCGTATTCGCGCGAACAACTGTTTCGCAAAAACAAAGCCCGGAGGAGGGGTGGGAGGGGGGTGTCCCTCGCGCTGCTGTCAGCACATGACGTGGGAAGCTGTGGCAACCTTGGCAGGTGGAGTCCCGAGACTTCCCGGAGGGGCCCACTCCTACTTCAAGCGTGTAAGAGCGGCGGGCTAAGGCCGGGGACTGCCCGAACCGGTCTGCTCAGTCTTGCCAACTGCGCGCCGCAATCCCCGCCACATTTGATGCGTTTCAATCATTCCCACCTAGGCCGTCTTCCGTTACTCGCCCATTTCGCTGGTCAGTCACTCTAGTGACGTCAGCCGTCGTTCCGATAATACCGGCGAGCACAGGCGATCATCACTGGCACCCTGCGCGAGGCTATAGGCCCTTGCACAATTGAAAACTTTAACATTTGACTGTACGTTTGCTTTCCGACATGTAGTTTCTTATGGAGCTTGACACAATGGAACTGTCAAAGCACTCTCGACTTTACGATTTCGGGAAGTTGAAATTTAAAGTCGAAGTCAAGCAGACATTTTGCCGAGAATCTAACAGAGGTTATGTGGAAAGTGCGTTATTTTATTATAGGGCGATTTTAATCTTGGTATTTTTAAACAAAACTAGTCTTAAATTAAATAAATGGCAAATGAATATAATGTGAAGAGGAAATGTATGAATCTACATATTTTAATGAAGTAAACATATGAGTTTTTTGTTCTGAAATAAACATCTAATATAAATTTTAACCCTATTTTTTTAAAAAAAGGTACGTAAAATGCATTCCTGGATATTATCATAATTATTTTCATAACAAGATACACATTTTTACGAAGCTCTCAGAATCAACGTTCAATTGTCTGAACTCCGACTTTACAATTGTATTGTGGATTGGTGGTTTCGTCAGAGGAAAGGAAACGCAAAGCCAGATGGTAAAGTTTTATATTGTGTAAGAAGCTTATATTGTATACCGGAAGCACTGATTTTACAGATGATACGTGGTTATACGGTGGCGTTGCGTTTGCCCTAATTTTGTCTGCCCTAAAGTTATGCTAAACGAGATGAGTGTCAACGAAGTTAGGCCAAACGAAATTTGGATAAACGCAGCAGGACAAACGGCACTAGGCCATTCGCTTCTAGGGTAAACGAAGTGTACTCTGTTATACAGTGTCAGTGAAAGATGGTTTTTGGCGGGCGATCCAAGTTGTCGTCGGTTTTAAGCTCTAAGGTATATTTTAAATGTGCATATGTCGTGATCACTAAAAAAATTGTCCCTACTGGAATTCTGAACGAAAGCAGTATTAAATAAACTCAACACAGAGTTATATGTTGCTAGAGAAATTGCCTTTCGTAGAAATAAAAATTATGAATAATTGATTTCTTATTTGTAAGAATTCTTTTAACTTAAGACAGAAGTTAAGTAATTTTTAATTCCTTTTATTTAAATTTAAGGAATACCATGGCTGAGCATTTTGAAACGATAAAGATTACTGACGAATAAAATATTTTTCTGCATACTGCTGGCTGTTGCATTACTCGTAACGAACTCTGACGAACAATGAGTGATCTCAGTGATCATCGGCAGTAACGGCAGGGGACACCATTTCTGTCCGTAGTCCGTCCCTGGTTACTTCCAATTTTCCTGAAGCCCTGCTGAAGTTCTGCATCGCGGATATTGCTCCGCCTCGTGCAAACAAAGCTTAACCGAGTCCAGAAAATTACTCCAAGACAACACACCGCATTCGTGCGCGCTAGGTGTAATAATATTTTCCATAAGAACTTTTTCTTAGTAGGCATTGCCTACACAAATATTTTCTTTCTGTTGTTTATTCATATTAATTAAGCATAGAATATTTTAATTTATAGGTAGAATATAAACACGAGTATAAAACGCTTGTGATACACGGCACAGTTAGGAAACAAGCAAATCGTCATTTGTGGGGTGAATTTTCTAAGGCTTCATTAAAAAATATGAAGAACCACGAATAGACTATAGTGGTCTGAGGAAAACATAGTGGATTTTTTTTATGTCGGTTTCGTGTGGTGCGCAGTTTTCTGGAAGGAAAAAAGAACATACACATATAGTGTACTTGCAGGGTTTTTACACTTTTCCAATTAAACATTAGAATAATCACCCCATGTATGACATATTTGGTTGTTTCCTTAACATGTAATGTATTTCAAGCGTTTCATACATGTAACGATATAAAAATACCATATTTTTTGTTAAACTAATATAATATTTTATTTACAATTACGAGTGGGATGGACCCCCGAATTTTTCGTGAAATAGTTGTTTCCGCGAATACACATATCTTGGTAAATAAATGTTCTGCAAATACGAATTTTTGACAAAAAAAATTTACGAAAATGGTCAAATATCGCGTTTTTAAAGCTTGCTTATGCAGTTTCCTTAAGAGGCAAAAGAAAAATACGAAAATACGGGCTTAGTTTAATCTGTGGTATTTCACCGCGTGTAATAAAACCCCACTGTTAGAGATCTAATTTGCACAGTACAGCGTCACGGCAGAAAAATTGCTCACCTTGCGCGTAGGAGCGATGAGGCACTAGGCGTGCGTGTTAAAGTCGCCCGTATCGCTCCCTCACTTCTTGACCTTGGACGCGGAGTTCCCACGGGAGTCGATCCCACTCTTAATATGAATAAAACAGTGAGAAAGTATATGTGTTGTTAATGCCTAGTAAGAAATAGTCCTTATGCAAAATGTCACCGAGGGTGTACGAATACGGTACGGTGTCCCTTTGGTGTTATTCACTAGACTCGATCAAGCTTCTTTTGCCCGAAGCGTACGAATATCCAGAAAGTAGAACTTCAAGCAAGGCTTTAGAAAAGTGTGTGTACTGTTATTATGGGCTGTTCACGGTAAAGTGAGCACTTTTGATACTCTAGTTACTTTTTTCTTTCGGCCAATTTATATCCTTCCACCACTTTTTAATGTACACACTACCATGTGAGACGTAAACACAGTGTATATATATATACATTTCACCGTACTCAAAACCATGGGCCCGAGGCCACAATTAAATGTATGTATTGGTTACTAAGTCTGGTGAAACAGCTTCAAAAAGTGCTCACTTTACCGTGAACGGCCTATATCCGAATAAATTTTCACAAGCTAGTGGGTTCTGGTGTATTTTTTATTTGTAGCCTAGTGTAAATGTTGTCTAAATGTTGGCCACACTGACCCTGTCTGGGAGGGAGTCCCTGCGTGAAGGTGTAGCCGTATTGCAGCACGCCATTACGAGATCTTCCCCCGCGATTTTCCTCGATAGTTCAGTACGTCGACCTTAGCGGCCCCCTGTCGGTCACTTCTGCGATGAGGAAACATTCTTTATATGCTATTCACCGTAAATTGTGCACTTTTTGTAGCCTTATCATTGGGAATAATAGTCGATAAATATATTTTAATGTATCCTTAGACGCTAACTTTCGTGTCGGGTGAAATATATACACTGTATAAGTGAAGAGAATGAAGAAATTTGGGCGGCGCTTAACATCGTGGTCTGGAGAGCCGATGAGGGTGATTGAGGTGTGTATGGAGCGGTGCTGGAATGAAGGGGCGGGGGAAACGGGAGATCCCAGAGAAAACCTGCCGACCAACGGCATCGTTCAGCACGATTCCCACTTGCGGAAATCCGGTGACCCGGTCTTGGATTGAACCAGGATCGCCTTGGTGGGAGGCGAGCAGGCTAACCACTTAGCCACAGTGGCCCCTACACTGTTTTTTTTTTTTTTTTTTACTTATATCCTGTTCACAATAACCAGAGCTCTTTTGAAAGCCCTGCTTAAGATCTACTTGTATTCACGTTGGGTATTCTTTCGCCTTATAAAAATCTACACTGCCATGGACCTCGTCACTTTATTCATGCGTAGGTCAAGTGAAATTTTGAAATTATTAGAAAAGTAAATATTTTTCAAATATGCTCATTTTTACATTTTGATGCATTAAATCAAAAACAGAAAGCGAAAGAAATAATGTAAGTAATCACAAATGGTTACCTAACGTTTTTATTCTACATTAAGATATGGAACTACTTTCCCTCCATCGTTACCAACTCTACTGGGCGCATGTCACTTAGAGCGCCAGTTAAAATATACGCAGGTAGGTGCAGTGACTTTTTCTAATAATTACCACAAAGAAATCAATTTAATTTAAATAACTAAATATCAGTTCCAGTAGATAGTGTATTAACCTATTCAATTATTTTATAAATTATACGTCAAAATTGAAGGTTCAAATATTTATAGTAAAATCCGCATTACACTTCCATTCAGTCCCACCTCAATTCAATCCATGTCCCGCCAGTCGTAAAGTTCTAGAGTCCTCCGAGCACCCTCACGCACAGTAGGCTTCACTCGCCGGATTTCACGCCCCCTCGCCCATTCACACCAAGAACACTCATCCGCCGCTGTCGCCTCTCACCTGTCTTCGCTCGCACACTGCCAGATGGCCTCCGACAAAGACTGCCGGCTGCTGGATTGCGGCAGTATATATAGTGCCTTAGGCCGTCACCCAGAACATTCCCCAACTCGCACGATGCGCCGAGGAGGGCCGTGGCACCGGCCAGTCTCACCAGAACATTCTTGCGTCGTTATTCACGGGATTCCCAGAAGGGATGCAACAGACCGCGAGCGCATCGTTCCAGGAAGAGGGGAGGACGAGGTGGGTCACCTGCCACGGCTTGGGGCAGCCGAGCCGGCGCCAGCTGCAGCACGCGACATTACTTAAATTTGTTACATTTTAGCATGAATAAAAACTCAACTGTATGTATTAATGCACAGCATGTATTAATGCACACCCAATTAACCTAACTGAAACGTGATCATAACAGCATCATAATTTATTATGTTCCATATCAAACGGAATATTGTTGTTATTGCACATTTCACAATCGCAATCATTAAGTTAATTCCATAATATATTTCGAACATTACTTTAGAAACAAAACATGTATGTCTGAAGATTTGAGGTTAGACTTGAAAACAACATGGCTGCCAGAGAGGGTGCGAGAGTGAGTACCGAGTGTACATCGTCGTTCACTCTCCCTCTCGCGCTCTCTCCTCGGAGTTGGAACAGCAGAGAGGACTCTGTGACGTCGAGAGTCAGCGAGAGAGTACTCTCTCGGTGAATTGGGACACAGCCTATAGCTTTGTTCGCGTGAGGCGGAGGAAAAATTTGAAAGCCGAACTTCAGCAGGGTTTCAGAATAGTTTGAAAGAAACCGCGAATGAATTACGTGTCAGGTACGGGAAACCGGTTGGCAGATCGCACAAGCTATGCAGGGAAGCGGCCTGCTCGTCAACCAACAAAGCAACTTGGCGCATGTTGCCATTTCCTCACAGCCTTCTATAGGCTATTCACGGTAAAGTGAGCAATTTTTAAGGCCCGCTCAGCAGGCATTAAGCACTACTAGATATGTTTTATTGCAGCTCGGATATTAACTTTTGAGAGTGGTGGAATGTATACATACGGTTTATTAATCGCATGGCAACGTTTACATTAAAAAGTGGTGGAAAGAAAAGAATTGGCTCATTTATCGTGAATAGCCTATACTAAAAATGTCAGCGGGGAGTGAATTCAGGGCGAGGCAACACTCTCCGAGTGACGGGCTTTCCAGCTGGGACCCGTAGGTTCCCCTTCATTCCCGGACATTACATGAAATGAGACCCTAGGATGGCGCGGCGCTGGAATGCAAGGGTGGGGGAAATGGGAGTACCCCGAGGAAACCCGCCGACAAGCGGCATTGTCCAGCACGATCCCTACATGTGAAAATCCTGAAGTGAACGAGCCGGGGAACGAACCCGGATCGCTGGGGTGGGAGGCGAGTGCCCTAGCCACTGTGCCACCGCTGCCCCAGCCTTCTATGTCAACTATAGGCTGTTCGCGCTAAAGTGAGCACTTTTTAAGGTCCTCCCAACAGGCATTAACCAATAATAAGTGTATCTTATTGCAGCTACAGGCATGACATTTTGAGGGTGGGGACATGTATACACCGTGTTTATTGTTCGCATTGCAATGTTTATATTAAAAAGCAGCAGGAAGATGGAAATTGGATAAAAGGAAAAATTGGAAGGGCCTTAAAAAGTGCTCACTTTACCGTGAACAGCCTATAGGGATATGTGTTTTTCGCGAACAGATTTCGAGACCTGTCGTACTCCAAAACACTGTTGTACACACGCACTTTCGTGGGTGGATGATTTTTAAAATGTCACGCGCCTCAAATGTCTGTCCGCGAATTAAGGACGTTTAGCACCGGAGTACTTTATTACGATTGGCTAGTCGAATAGGAACTTCTTTCTCACACAGACCCGCAGCCAGTAACCAAAGGAAGTTGTTGTACATGTAGGATATTGAAGCCTAGCATGGCCATAAATATTTTCACGAAAAATACCTGTCTCTACCACTAACGAATGGAACCGCCACGAGTTTTCTAGCATAGCGAAGGCCTAAGACATATTTTTTTTTTTGCCACATGTGACGATAGGTTATCGCGCCCCCAACTTCTGCTCATCACAAATCGTCCTGTTTCTAACGCTCTCTCTCACTCTTACAATGATTTTGAGACAGCAATTTAGAAAGCAGATTATGCAGTCTGTTATTATTTTCAAATACTCAGAAGACATTTAAATTCATATGATGTGCTCTTAATTTTTTTAAATTTTAATTATTATGTACTGTATACGTGCAAATAACTCGAAAGTAAACACAAGTAAATAAGTTAAAAATTGATGCAATGATCAATAATATTTTTTGGTTAAATATAATGATCGTAATACATTATCTCAAATTCCTCGGAGAGATAAAAAGCTACACGACGATCAACATCGAAAGCGTTTATCTAATAACTAGCCACCCGGCCTGGTTTCGCCCGGGTATAATTTAGTTTTTACTGTGATACACTAATAAATAAAATTGGGAAAGAATTACGATTTAACACATAAGACTTAAGACATAAAACTTAACGTTATGGCAGGGGAAGTTGCCTGTGCCTGTCTATAGATGTATGGAAGAATGTAGCTTACTAACAATGAAATAATTACAAGAATCGGCCCTGCAGTTTTGGCAGAGCATTGTTAGAAAGCATTAAAATAGCTCATTTTCCCCCGACAGGATTCACTAATACCGTTAATGCTCAGCTCCTATAAGTAATACGACAATTTTCAATACACGTAAACCTTCCCCGATAAATGCAGATCATAAAAGTAAAAACCGTATTCAAACCCGTACATGGTTCTCGAGATTAGCGCAGTCATATATAGACAGACGCGCGCCAGGGACTCTCTTTTATGCTATGTGAGGGTGAGATGTATTTATTTCAGACTAAAAATGACAATAATTTTTTCTTGAGTATTACAAGATGAAATAGTTAAGGTGTAGTTGACGTGGCGCCTCCCGCAGTTTGGCGCCTCATGGAGGCCGCATTTTCCACGTGGGCCTTAAGACGCCCGTCCACCTGGAGCTTTTTTCCGCGTTTGAAGCCGAGAGGCGAGGGAGCGTTAAAGGCGACATTGCCACGCGCATCAAGTCCCCCTCCGCCCCTAAGCACAAGGCTCTGAACTGGCGTGCTGTGTTGTCGTGCTGCGTGTACCTATGGGACTTTCAGCGGCGACCCTATTATTTTATTGGTGGAAAGTGTGTAGGAAGGTTCACTATAGAGCCTTTGAGTAGTTTTGCATGGATCTGACACGTACATTTTGAGATAAGGCGCTTTGAAAAGGCCGTTTTTAGCCATTTTGGCGTGCTTTAAAATGGTGTTCCTAGTTAACGTGAGGTCTCGAAAACACTCAACAGCCCTCGTCTGAAATGTGTGTTATTTTCATAGGTCAGTACAATGGACGCACGTTTAATAGTTTCAAAGAAAAACGCGTATTTCGAACACACCGCAACTCACTTCAAGCGCCAGGTAGACGAGCGCCTTAATTCCACCCTCAGTTGTTTTTTAGTGAAAGGAAGGGAACACGGGAACACTTGTGGCAGATGTGGTGTCGTCGATACGATTTTATTTTATTTATTTAAAATTGTTTCCTAAAATTACGACAAGGCGGCAACCCACTCCTATGCACAGAATCAAAGTCTATACCTGCCCCTGCACAATAAGAAAATAAGCCCCCCCCCCCCTTTTTTTTTTTCGCTCGGTTAAGCATCTTGAAAAAATTAAAGTCTTGATCTGCTCTTGGTGTGGAGGGGGAAATAATTCGTTCTAGGGGGGGGGGGGGGGGTGGAGGGGAGAGGGGAAGACAAGCGTACTTGCAATGGCCTTGCTCAAGGTCAGGTGTCGGTCGGCAAGCTCGACAACGCGGGACACGCCCGGAAACACCTCGAGGATAATGCAGATGGCGGCGGGCGCTGCTGTACCGGAAGTGCTTCTCAAACCCCGTCACGAAGTGGGATGGCGGTGAGGGGGAGTGAGCCGTTGCAACTTCCTCATGGTCACTCCGAGATGAGCGGTAGCCAGGCTCTGCCCACAATAGCTGGTCCTAACTGCCGATTGGTGCACGTGACTCTCTGACGTCACAGCTCGCGTCCCGATGTCCCAGGCATGGACTAAAGACGAGGTAGACGGATCTCGCTGGCTGCGCACAACCAATCTCTGTCTCCCAACATTGAACTGCTTTTCTGCCAACATGTTTGCAAAAACGGCATAGTTTGGATGTTAGGAAAAAATAATCATTTTTTTATACTTCATCTAACCTATTTGTAATGCAGTTTGATAAAATTCAATTTGATAAAAGTATTTTATCATATAATAGGATTGGGGATTTAGAGCCGCGTAGCCGACCACTGCAATCTTGTAATTTCCCTTTTTTCCTTAAAAATTATTCTTTATTCACTTAAAATCAATTAAAGTTCTTTAAACAAATTCCCTTTTTCCCCTCGAAATTTCCTTTTTTTTTCCCCCTCTAAAAAAGGCATTGAGCCTCCCAGAGCAGGAGAGGTGGACTCGGGACTCCGAGCCAGGGCAAGCGAACCGGGGAGAACCAGCGGACATGGCTGTAGCGACCATCTTGGTTTTATAAGCATAGGGTATGCCAAATCGAAACAAGGGATCCAGGATCAGAGTCACACCTATCCATCAGCCATCTTGGTTCTGTCACCCATCTTAAACGCCATATTGGGTGCAGGTAACATTGAGCTTGACCCCGTGACCTCAAATGATGTTGAACCCAAAAAATTATAAAAAATCCCGAAAAAATCTAAATATAAATTAAAATTTAATAAAAAATTTATTTTACAAAATTTTTATAGAATAATTTTTAATGTTTAGGCTTAGAGGTGACGAGGGACTGGAATCGATCAGCCACTATGTTATGAGTTATGACGTCACCATCCGCCATAGTGGACCCAGGCGACCTTCGCCTTGACCCTATAGCCATGACTTTTGATGATCTTGAAAACAGAAAAATGGTAAAAATTTAATAAAATCATAAAAGTTAGCAAGCATATTACAATACTGACTAATACAGCTATCTTGGACCCAGATGGTAACCTTAACCCCGCAACCTTAAATAATTCTGAACCGAAAAAATCTCAACAAATTATTACAAATTCTAAAAAATCGCAAAAAATTTCAACAAATTCCCAAAAACACTTGACCCTTGTCCCAAGACTCACAACCCAAGACTCAATGACCAATCACCCAAGATTAATTACCAATGAATAATGACCCATGACCCATAAATGACCCATTTTGCTCCACAAATGACCCGTTTTGCCCCACAATGACCCATTTTACTCCACAAATAACCAGTTTTGCTCTACAACGAACTATTTTGCTATACAAATGACCCATTTTTCTCCACAATGACCCATTTTCTCCACATATGACACATTTTGCTCCAGGAATGACCCATTTGTTTCCACAATGAGCCATTTTTATCCAGAATTACCCATTCTGCTCCACAAATGATCCATAATGACTCATAATTACACATGATCCATAAATTACTCCTGATTTCGGTGCTAAGTGCGGTGCATGTGGGTCGCAAGTTAAAATTAATTCCCCTTATTTTACGGTAAAATTACATAGTCGTAGCTCCAAAACCTTTTATTTAATAATCTCACATTAAAATGTGCATATTCAGGACCTTCGATATGTTTAATCACTTCCTGGGTAAACTGTAGTTGGACTTTGCACTATGAATGCCTCGAACTACAGCAACTGAGCGAGGTGGCGCAGTGGTAACTCACTGGACTCGCATTCAGGAGGACACGGGTTCGATTCATCCTGATTTCGGTTTTCCATGGTTTTCCGAAATCCAGGCGAATGCTGGGATGGGTCCCAATCTAAAGCCGCTTCCTTCCTCAAGCCCTCCTCCCTGTGCAACTTCCACCATCTCTAATGACCTCGCTGTCGACGAGACGTTAAACCCACTTGCCTTACCTAGAACTACAACAGACTCCCTCCACGCTTCGCCATTGGAAGATGACTCTGTATTGAACAATGCAGCACCATGACAGGCCCCCCACCATGCTTCGCAATTGGTCGTTGCACGATTTGAACTTCGTACAGATTGAGATATAAAGAAAACAGTACAAAAAATATGATATATGTTACAAACGCACTTGCTTCGTTCCCTTCTGACTTCTGAATTTGCTGTGTGAATAGCAAATAGTAGGTTAGAGTGGCCTAAAAACCCGCATTTTCAACATTCTTGTAGCATTTAAATAACATTTGTTTATTTGGCGTATATATGCAACGAGTGGAAGGTTAACTTCGGTCAGAGCATGTGTTGCTGCATCTGTGTTGTTTTATCATCGAAGTGAAAACTTCCGAAGTTATAATAATGTGAATGTTATTTCCGTACGAGAAAAATTTTCTACTACTCCACCGAAACAATATACCCCCCCCCCCCACCCCCCCAAATTACATCCACTCGTAAGAAAAACCTCAAAACAATGCCGTCTCAAGAAAGACGTTAAACTAAAGCATCCATCCCCACCCCCAACCCCTCTGTTTCCTTTTTAATCTCTAAATAAAATAAACACGGCCCCAACAAACTTGGCATTTAAAAAGATAAAACATGCTGGAATGCCAACCTAGCTATTGATTATTAGACGGAAGTTAGCTAACGTCAGTCTTTGCCTGCCTGCCATGACAGGAAACACAAGGAAAATATAACTGTGCACTGGATTTTTTAACATTTGTTTGCAAACGTAGTTTTCTTCGCCGTCAGAACAGCTGTGGGGGAAGGATAGATTGTGGTCGCGCTACTTTTCTAGAACAGTCAAAAAATTTACCCCACTCACATGAAATGGACAATAATAGTGTTTTGCTTTTTTCTAAGAAACTATATTACACGTGCGTCTAGTGTGCGTATCTACGAAAAGAACACACACTTCAGACGATGGCTTTCGAGTGTTTTCAAGCATAGCTGAAAACGGCTTTTTTCAAAGCGCTGCATCTCAAAATATACGCGCTTAGTTGGTTCCACAATTGTGAGATGTGTTGCGCTGCGCTGTGTTTGGCCTGCGACGAGCCATACTTGCTGTTTCACAACTAAGCTATGATCTGTCGGTGGCGGATGCCGTCTGAGATGGTGCTGCTATCCAGTTTAAGGGCGGAGATTATATTTTCAGACCTCACGAATGTAACAAAAGACACGCGTAATAGTTGAAACTAGCGGGAACGAGACATAATAAGACAAAGGATAATTATTTTGATATTAATAAACGAATTTTATGACAATGCCCGTGTATATAAGAAGCATTGTCTTTTATTTTGCTCATCTACGCAGCAATAATACAAATACACATACGAAAACGTCGGCGTAAACGCGATCGTCGTTTTCAAATTGTATATATATATATATATATATATATATATATATATAATATATACGTTTTTATTATTTTTGTAAACAAATACTTCTTCTTCTTCTTCTCCGTCGCAGGCTGACGCCGAAAATCTCACCGCAAGAATTTCGCGCAACGCACTCGACGCCGACGCGCTGCGACGGAATCTGCTTCATCCTGATTGGCTACCGTTCATCGCAACACATCGCACTATTGCGGAACCAGCTCTAGATACCTACAAAACCACTGAAGGGCCCTGCATTGAACCCTGCCACAGATTTTCTACCAATAAAATGACAGGGTTGCCGCTGAAAGTCCCATAGGTACACACGGCACGACGAGATCACTGCAACGCCAGGTAAGAGCGCTGCGCTTAGCGGCGATGGAGCACTTGATGAGAGTGGTGGTGTCGCCCTTATCGCCCGGCTTCAAGCATGGAAAATAGCTCCCGGTGAGCGGGAGCCGAAGAATCTCCGCTCACTTCCTCCAGCAGGACACGGATATGAACATCGCGGAGAAACCGGTTTTTCCGGTACCTGACTTACGGTAAAAAAAAACCGAAGATAAATGACAGTGTTTACGGCTGTCCGCGTACCACACCGGCAGCGGAAACCCGCCACACTCAGCCTTCGAGTCCACGGACGAAGGAGGAAGGTAAATAACAGCTCGACCGCAGCGCTAGTGTCGCCACAAACTTCCCCGGAGATGCCCTCTTCCCCTCTCGTAAATGTGTTTTCGGAAGTTCACGAGTTCTGCGGAGACCCGCGAAATGGGTTTTTTTTTTTGTTTCGGCTGTCCCGGGTGGGACGTCCACGGTTTGCCGCTGCGAAACTACTGCGCAACAACAGCACATTGCACATATGCGCCCAAGGCATCATCTCGCGCAACTTTTTACACCAGAGTTTCGACCAGGGGGTGTCCACAGGATAGGGAACAACAGGTCGCTTATTTCTTCAGGCTCTCTCCATGCAAACCAATATTTCAGTGAAATCTTTTGATATCCATTAAAGTAATTACAATTTTTTTAGTAGTTGTTACACTGCGGGAGCTTTTTTTTTAAAAAAATATGCATTCTCATAGATTTATTCAAAAATATATTTTGCCTCTTAATTTTTACTAGGTTTACTAGCGTAACGACAAGATAAATTTGAATTTCTGAAGTGAGTTGCGATTCTTGGCAGAACATCGTAATCTTCTGATCCCACACATAATTAAATGTATTAAACTGAAGGTGGTCCACAAGTGTTGCCAGGAGCGCCCTAAGTACTTCGTAGTTCGAAGTGATGCAGTAGTTGTGCCGACTAAGTTGGTATGCGTGGAGAGGGACAAAAAAAAAATTAGCGACCGCTCAATAATATTGCTGTTGACACTCTGGCAAAGGCTGTTCACGATAAAGTGAGCATTTTTGAAATCAACCTCTGAAAAAAAGCACTACCTATACCTCCATATATTTTAACAGGCGCACTGAGTGGCATTCGGCTAATGAGGTCGGTACAGACGGTGGGAAAATAGTTTCATGTCTTAACGTTGAATTAGAAGTTTAGGGTAAATATTTGTGAATAGTGAAATAATTTATTTTGTTTTCTGTTTATTTAAAATGCATGAAAATCTAATGACAAACAAAATTTTGAAATATTTACTTTTATAATTATTTCAAAGTTTCACATTTCCGACGCATGAATAAAGTGACGAAGCTCGTGGCAATGTTAATTTTGCATGAGGTGGAAGAATACACAGCGTGCCTACAAGTAGATCTGAAGCAGGGATTTCAAAAATGCTCAGTTTATCGTGAACAGCCTGTATACACCTTATTTACTCTATGGTTTCGCCTGATAAGTCGGCACGACCATTACCGTGACCCGTTCCCCACACTGTCCCGTTACGGAGTTTACACAGCAAAAAAAAACCAGTGAAACTGTAAGCATTAAAAAGCAAAGGTGGGTTTACGATTCACCTTAAGTGGGGCAGCGGTGACTGAGCGGTTAGACTGCTCGCCTCCCACCTAGGCGAACCGAGTTCAATCCCCGGCGAGGTCGCTCCCGGATTTTGCCGGACGATGCCGCTGTTCGGCGGATTTTCTGGGGGACTTCCCGTTTCCCCCTTCCCGTGGATTCCGGCGCTGCTCTGTTCTCGCCTCGTTTCGCCCTCATCGGCTCTCGAGACCTCAACTAGACCACTTCCGGTAGTCGAAGGCCGTGTCTCGCGCATAAACTTGGCCTCATCAGCCACCACAATCATTCGCTATGGCCGCAATCCGTTCCCTGCACTGACGTCATAAGCTGCAAACACGTCGATCGTTGTCCCGTAAAGGGGTATACGCAATTAAAAACTTAAGCCAGTAAGCAATAACAATTAAAAGGGGGGGGGGGGGTTACTATTGATTTGACAATAACAATAGACCGTGTGCTTAGAATTAGTAATGGGGATAATCGATGTTGATAATCCATTAATCGATTATATTAAATAATCGTAACTAGTGAATGTTGATTATACTCGAAACCATGATCGATTATAAAAAATAACCGCCACTGCTAAGTTAATTTTTTTTTTTTTTTTATAATATTGAAATGAAGACACTTATACTTTGAGTTCTGATATTTATTGGGCACTTAAAACAGTAACTTAATTCATTTTTTTACATGTACATATTTCATTCACTTCTCATTTTAAATATTGATCTAATATTTTTGACATGATTTGTGGATAAAAGTGTTATGGCGTTGCTTTAGCGTACGTAAAAATTTGTTATTAAGATGTAGCTTATGTTTTTAAGTTTGCCATGATGATTATTTATTATTTTCTTATAACGGTAAATATTCAACAACATATGTGCGAATGTACTACTGCATGTCCGTTCGCGTTGAACTTTGTATCCAAAACTCTACAAAATGTAATATACTGAATAATTTCGTCGAATAGTAAATTAATAATCGATTAATCTATTAAGATAAATACGAAAAAAATCGATTAATCGATAGTACGGTATAATCGGTTTGCCTCATCGCTACTTAGAATACGACTCAACGTTTTAAAGGGTATTAATTTATGGCTGCAGCGCGCGGGTCGTGTACGGAACTCGCGTGTTAATGGCTTGACTTAAGATATATGATGAAAATTTTTATCGTAATTACAAAGCCTAGACGAAGTAGCAATTCCGATCACAGCGGCAGTTGTTGCTAGCGGGAAATTTTGTTTACATCTTGGATTTAGGTAACCTCGTGTTGTGAAATTGCACCCGATGAATTGTTCAATCGGGTGTCGATATTCTCGCGAAAAGAACTGTTCCTCATGTTTTAGTTCTTGTAAGAGATCATTAAATTCGCGTTTTTTTTTTTCTTCAGATTTATTGGCCTAACTTCCCAGTGTTGACATCGGCTTCTTCTTTTGTAAGATATCGCGAGTTTTTCCAAGCGATTACACTAGCACAGTGGCTACAAATAATGAAATATGTGTAAATAATCTTCATCCTTGTCCAGTTTTCCCACGCTGTATCGCCTGATATTGTTTTTTACTGTTCGGGTTGGCTAAACTCGGCGTTTCCACGCCAATCGTAAACTGCTGAGCTTACATTCCGTGAACTTATCGAGTCTTACGAGCCCGTGTCTCTTGCCATATTGAATTTATTTGTTTCTGCCTTATTCAAAATAAGGGGATTTATTTAAAAGTGCGACAATAGAAACGTAGCTAATTACTTTGCCCGTCATTGCAGACTAGTGTATGTGAACTACTAATGCATATTATGCAACGATTAACACTAATACAAAATTTTGTATATTAATTCATTTTCACCTCTTAATGACATTCGTCGACGCCTATTAACAATGAGGTTCGAAAATTTGCACGGGAACATGAAATGTAGTGTTCCTATAATTAAACATTTTCATTAAAAACCATGACTCTTCTGTTATGACACTAAAACGCATAATTTATGAATAAGGGCTGATACAGCGTCTAATGTACCAGTCTAAGTTCTTCATTATTGTAATGTCACTGTTCCTGTCTGCATATATTTTAATGGACACCCTGACTAGCGCACGCCCAGTAGGTATAAAGTGAGTAACGATGGAAGGAAAGTAGTCCGGTATGATTACGTTGAATTAAAGGTAAATATTCGTGAATATGGAAACTATTTCATCTGATTTCTCGTTTTGTTTTAAATGAATAAGCAAGTTTGTAAAGTATTTACTTTTTAAAAACATCAGAGCTCCACTTGAGCGACGCATGGATAAATCACGCCCATGGTAATGTTAATTGCACGTAAGGTGGAAGAATACACCATGTGCATGCAAGTAGATCTTCAGCAGGGTTTCCGAAAGTGCTCAGTTTACCGCGAACGACCTATACACATTCCCACGCAGCACGACGAAGTACTCTGCGCGCAAGTTGAGAACCTTGCTCGTAGCGGCGATGGCGCACGCAATGAGCATGGTAATGTCGCCCTTGTCGCTCCCTCGCTTCTTGGCCTCGAACGCGAAAACAAGTCCAAGTAGGCGAAAGCCCTGACAAGTATATACTGACGATCCGGATATGATAGTGGAGCGGAGCGGAGAGATTCGGGCGGCACTTAAGGTTGAAGTAAAGCAACTGCCTATGGAGCACTGCACCCGACTGTACACTGTGAAGGACTCATACAAAAAGTAGTACAGATGCCATAGAAAAAATTGCCAGAAAAGTTTGATTTATGCTGTATATGAAAGAAAAATGTATACATTTTGCAACATGATAAAACGTTTTACTGAAATATACTTTTTAAACGTAAAAAATTATTAGATCTATAGAGTCAGCATTATTAACCAAATTTAAGCGTATTTCCGTTTTGGATGCTTCGAAAAGCACAAGAAAATCTTCTTCAAGAAAGATCGTTACAATATTCACTGTGGTCATGTGTAATAAAACCATAGTAATAATGCATCATATCGATTTTATAATTAATTATATTAACGTCAGTTTCAGCCATAAATGTTTGTGACAAATGGACGCACATAAAATCAACTATAAAAATGATTTCCTACATTATACAATTTTCTTACACACAATCATAGTAAACATTTTGACAATATTCCATGACGAAGATTTTCTTGCAAATTCTCCTCTCTGAAGCATCCAGAATGGAAATATGCTTAAATCTGGTTAAAAATACAGACTATTTTAATCGATTATTTCTTTACATTTAAAATGAATATTTTAGTAAAATATTGCATAGTATTGCAAAATATATACATATTCTTCTTTCATATACATCATCATGAATCGCACTTTTCTGACAATTTTTATGGTGTCTGTACTACTTTTTTTAATGAGTTTTTCACGTTGTATAGTCGGGTGCAGTGCTCAATAGGCAGTTGCTTAACATCAAGGACTTGAGAGCCGATGAGGGTGAAACGAGGTATGGAGCAGGGCTGGAATGTGATGGCGAGGGGAAAAGGGAGATCCCCGGGAAAACCCGCTGACCGGCGGCATCGTCTGGCACGATTCCCACTTGCGAAAATCGGGGAGTGGCCCCGCTGGGAATCGAGCCCGGTTTACCTTGGCGGGAGGCGAGTAGTCTAACCACTAATCCACCGCGGCCCCCGGAATGGCAGTGCAAAGAGAACTGGAATGGTTCTGTGATGCATCACTCTCGAGTCCAGTGGCGCTTGTTGTATTTTATTTAAACTAAATTAGTTGTGTTTATAGGCCGTTATAGGCAAGTTAACTTAATTTGCAGCACCACATTCTACAGTGAATAATTATTTATTTTATGTATTATAGTTCGTCCATTTTTTGTTCTGTGAGCCAACCTGCCAGAGAGTTGTTGACTTTTTAATATTACCGCAGATTCTTTTCACTAAATTGAAATTAATTTTTATTTTAACGTTATAGTTAGTTCAGCTGGTTTCAATATGTAATAGGTTTTAACATTTACAAATACTGGTTTCAACTGACATTTCTGCCATTCACTGGGTAAGTCTATTTATTATAATTACTATTAAAAACAGGAATTATTTCGTGGTCTGAGTCTTTTTTTTTTTGCCCCAGTAGTCCTAAAGATCAATGTTCAAGAATAATTCTAACCGAAGTCTAATCATTAATATATATGAATACATGAAATTGGTTATTTAAAACGTACAGACGGACCTACAAAATTCTGGTTCCTGTACAGTACACGTCGACTCAAGAAGGATTTACAACGACCCGTCACGTTCGTCCGTCCGTCATCCGTCCATCAATCACGTGACCAACGCCCCATCAGATATGTCCATTAATTCTATCCGTCCGTCCGTCCGTCAAAACCTTGGCAAGCTTTAACTTTCGACGGACGAACGGATGAAATTACAGCCTTCTAAACCTGAACATTTTGTTACTCGCCCATCCCGAGTTCTTTACAAGGCTGTGTAGAGTGTGCAGTGTTTTGTTTTTGCTTTCTTTTGTTTTCACATGTTTGTTTATGAAACTGTAAAATAAAATTAAGTTAACATTTTTCCTGAAGAATAATTGATAATTACGTTCGGAAACACGAGCTCCTTTTTTGTAATAGTAAAAATAATAAAATTATTCTGCTATGAAAATTTTTTTTTGCCTCGATTAATTTCCGTTACATACGTGTATGGTTGTTTTTGGTACTTAGAAACACAATACCGCAAAAGATTTTCACTTTTTTGTTGGTGGAGAATTTTTTTCCTATTTGTTAACAGTTTTGTTTTTATTTGTTTGCAGCAATGAGCTTTCGACGGACGTACGACGTTTGGTTGCAAATCGCTCGGCTGGGAGACGGACGAACGTACGACGGGCGGACTCGACGGGCTGTTGTAAATAACTGCTTTAAAAAATTGCGGATGAGCTCGTGTTTCCCGCGGAAACTACAGTCGTCTCATCCAGCTTCTGCAGGAGTTTCCGCCTTCAGTTTCAGGCAAGACCGTTTGCTTCGTCTGACACACGATGACTGAACAGGGAAAACGATGGGTAAAAAATAGAGCATGCGGACCCCGTGTTGCTAGTTAGCGATGGTTAGTCACCATCGTTTGAGGCCCCTACGCGGTTCTTCTTTACTTTTTTTTTTTTTTTTTTTTTTTTTTTTGTTTTGTTTCGGGGCGTGTGCAGCGTTGAGGACTGGACGGGGTTTTCCCAGGGGCGATTACCGCCATCTTTATTGTCCCACTGCTACAAGTGCCCTTTACCAGTCCTGACGTCACACCGCAATCTACAGCAGTAGTCAGTAATAGAGGCTGTTCAAGATAAAAAAAAAAAAAGAGCACTTTTGAAATGAACCGCGGAGAAAAGTCGCTGCCCCTGCCTGCACACGCATTTATGGGCCCACTGAGTGACTCCGCCATTTTACATCACTGGGACGCTACTCCCTCAGCGCGGGGGTAGATCGGCCCCTTGTGAGGGACCTTGGCCACCCAGTTGGTTATCAATTAGTTTGCGGAGGCGAGGAGAAGCTAACCCCCGCCCCCCTCCGCACCCATCAAAATTACTTCAAGCTGCAAAGCAACATTATTGTACAGGATTCCCAGGGTAGCGCCTGGGAGCTCACTGAGTGCCTTGCGCCCTGTAAAGTTGGTAGAGTGCGTCCCACTCTTCGATTTCGGTACAGCGAGAATGTTGGCCAGATTACTCCAGCATTGCGACGTATCTGGCAGGCTGCGTGAGGAATGAGATGCGAAGGAAATGGCCTGATTAAGAGGTTTTTATCTGTTTAACCCCCCCCCCTCTCATTCCCATTTTATCACTCTTTAAGATAATCCAATCCTTCGACGCAAAGCCAAGCGGCTCCTTTGAAAGTGAAACCTGTGAGAAACTCTTATCATTGTGACTGCATGTTGCGCAAGCAACGAAAATGGCATATTTTTTTTTTTTTTTTAGGCTGGAGAAAGATAACACATCAGGCAACAGTGCACGCACGAATAAGGACAGCGTTAACGACAGAAATCATGTATTGGAAAGAGAGACCGAATGTCCATTACACCACACACTGCAATCTAAGAGTGAGACGCTCTGGATGGAAAGTAGTTTTATATCTTAACGTAGGAGAAAAAGTGTAATTAACCATTTGTGATAACTTAAATTATTTCTTTTGCCTTATGATTCTTTTTAAATTTATTGAAGAGTAAAAGTGAGCATATTTCTAAAATATTTACTTTTCTAATAATTTCACTGTTTCGCTTGACCAACGCATGAATAAAGTTATGAGGCCCATGGCAGTGTTAAGTTTACATAAGGCGGAAGGATACATAAATTGCATACAAGTACAACTTAAGCAGGGCTTTCAAAAGTGCTCATTTCACCATGAACAGCCCATAAAATATAGTAAAGTGCGGAAGCTTTTTAAAAATAACGTATGTAGGTATCTAGTTCATAAACAAAATTCTGAAATGACCACGTATTCTTTTTTTTTCACAGAAAGGACTGCAACATACGAAAAAAAATTATAAGCACTTAAGGCAGTTTTATAAGAAAACTTTATTTAAATACTCCTTCATTTTTGTATTTAATTACTTGTTAATTAAAACTTACACTAAATAGAATCATAGGCCTCAATCGGAACACGTCTACGTCTTCTATAGAAATAAATCAACTCTTCATTTTATAAAAGCGTGTTTTTCGCTGACGCTGCTTACGGAATACTTGTACGTAAAAGGCGCCGCGGTGGTAGAGCGGTTAGACTGCTCGCCTCCCACCAAGGCGAACCAGGTTCGATCCCCGGCCGGGTCACTCCCGGATTTTCGCAAGTGGGAATCGCGCGCGACGATGCCGCTGGGCGGCGGGTTTTTTTCGGGGTCTCCCGTTTCCCCCCGCCCTTACTTTACACCGCTACTCCATTCTCACTCCATTTCACCCATATCGGCTCTCAAGACCTCGTCGTTACGTTAAGAGACGCCCAAATCTCTCAAAAAAACGGATGTACGGACGCTGGTATAAAAAAAATGTTCTTTTTTTTTTATGAATGCATTCAGTGCGTTGGATGTTTAATATTTTGACGATACAGTTTGTTATCCTTCGCGGTCTGCTTGTTACAGATCGCTGATCTACAGGTCGTGCCAGCCCAGATGTAACAAACTTTGGAGTGTGATTCCTAATGTATAGTGAAACGGTTAACATAATACGATCTACGGACTAAAGTGATTATTGAGAAGGTACGCGCTCTGAAAGCACAAGGTGTCTGCACTCAGCAGGAATTTATTAACACATTTCAGAAAATACGTCATACCAGACAAAAAAAAATTGCAGTATAAGATCTTATTGGACGAAATCATTAAATGAGTGCTTATCCTGATTGTAATATCGCCCCCCTGTCATTGGTGATATGGTGACGTCATTTCGTAACTTTTCTAAACTGCATTATACCGCACCCTTCAAAAAATTGCTTCTTTTTTTTCTCACCAGAAGCGTTGGCCTGAGAAAGTTGTATAAAGGTAAACTTTTTTGTTCACTTGAACATGATTATTAATAATCTGTCGAGAAATTTGAACTAAAACCGACAGTTACGGAGGTTTGAAAAATTACAATAGGGCACGCCCTGATATCAGAATTTTGCCTATAGGGAACTATAAAGTAGAGTTAACATATTTTAATTTATTGTGATGGTGGTTCTGCGTGACTTTTACGTCTGATAGTTAGTGAACGTTTATTTTCATTAATATCCGTGTCCGATTGTTTATAAAGAAGTATTTCGCGTACATGATTACCATTTATATTATCTCGAATACGTTATTTGTGATGTGAAAATACTGCGGTTAACCAACTCAATCAATAATATTGCCCAGAAAACATAGGCTAGTCTTCAGATAAATAAATAAAATACATGCTGATGATCACATTCGTCTTGTTTGTCGACATAACATGCCAAGCGAACTGTTGTAGTTTACTTTGTGTTCTAACGTTGGCAGTACCGTAGAACCCACATCGACAAATATGAATAAGATAAGGTGCTTTCTGTTTACTTTTGAGTCGCAACTCGTTCCTTATGCTCCTTGGGACCAAAGGTGAATTTTGCAAGTCTGCTGGGGGTGTCGGTACGAGATAATTAAGGGAAATGACGAAATACGCCCTCGGAAATTGAAAAGAGAAAACAGTGCGGCTTCGCGTTGGACACAACACTGCTACATCGCGCCTTGTAGCACACTAAAGTCGTTGTCTATAGCCACGGGTTCAGCGATTCTTCCCAACTCTATATTTAGCCCCAGGAAAGTGGGAATACCCAATGTCTCATCTCCGGTGGGTGATGATTGCGAGCACAAAAATATCCCACGGCGCTCTCAACATATCAAAGAACATTACCGCCTGCTGGCATTAGTTCGGTGAGAGCAGGCTAATTCTCGCCTTCTTCGCATGTCTGCAACCACCAATCATCGATACAACTGTCGAATAGGGCTGTTCGATATCATACAAATTTTATATCGATATTTTTCTGAACAGTTACTCGGTATTTTTTATATATCGATAGTACCGAAATTCTCAATAATACAGAAATCCTCGATAATACCGAGATTATCCATAATACCGAAATGATCGATAGTACCGAAATTATCTGTAGTACCGAAATTATGCATAATAACGAAATTATCGATAGTATAGAACATTTTAATAGTACCGATAATTTAGAAAATACCGAACAATTTGATAATATCGATATGTAGATATTTTCCAAGGTTAAATATAGTTCGATACATTATATTTGATATCGATAGTTATCGATATATCAATATTTCGAACAGCCCTACTGTCGAAGTCACATTGCCAACACGGTGATGAACGCGTTCGTTTACATGATAATTTTTGAGAGACCTGCATTCCTCTATTAATAAAATACTTGATCTAGCACTAATAGGGGCCGCAGTAGCGCGGCGGATACAGCTCTCGCCTTCCACCAAGGCGAGACAGAGTTCGAGTCCCGGCGGGGGTCGCTCTCCGGATTTTCGCTCGTGAGAATCGATGCTGCTAGTCGGTGGGTTCCCTCGGGGATCTCCTGTATTCAACCGCCCTTGCATTCCGGCGCTGCTCCATATTCAACTCGCTTCACCCTTATCGGCTCTCAAGACCCGGATGTTACAAGCCGCCCCAACGTCTCCAGACTGAAACTACGTTATAGGAAGAGTAAAGATTTGTGAGCACTTATGAAATCAACCTTTTGAAATTGTTACTGCCCCTACTTGCATGTATTTTTTAACGAGTGCACTGCCTCAAGTAAGTTGGTAACGGCAGGGGGAAATTAGTTCCACGACTGAGCGTCGAATTGAAAGTGTACCGTAACCATGTGTGAATAGTAAAATTATATGTTTTTCTTTCTGTCCTTTTAATACAAATAAGAGTAAAATTTAAAAAAATTTGAAAATATCTACTTTTTTTAAAATAATTTTACGGTTCAACTTGATTCAGACATGAATAAAGTAATTAGGCCCATGGAAATGTTTATTTTACTTATGGCGTAAGTGTACGGAATACACATACAAATAGATCTTAAACAGGGCTTTCAAAAGTGTCCACTTTACTACGAACAGCCTTTGCAAACATCTCGGAGCACCTACTTAAACAACAAACAGTGTTATAACCTTAAATCCTAATCACGTTGTTGTTGACGGTGCTTGGCAGAAAAGCATTACAATTTGCACGAAAATGACTACTGCGCTCTTATCATGCGCAGTCTACACCCAATTTCCCTCCTTCCGATAAACTAGAAAAGGGGGGGGGGGGGGAGGAGAGGAAGTGAGTGAGTGAGTGAAGAGATTTGGTCGGCTCTTAACAGCGAGGTCTTGAGAGCCGACGGAGGTGATTGAAGTGAGTATGGGGCGGCGCCGGAATGAAGGGGCGGGGGAAACGTGAGATCCCCGAGAAAACCCGCCGACCAACGGCATCGTCCGGCGCGATTCCCACTTGCAAAAATCCGGTGACCCGGACGGGGATTCAACACGGTTCGCCTTGATGGGAGGCGAGCCTGCTAACCGCTCAGCCACAGCGGCCCCAGGAGGGTAAGAGAAAGAGCGGCGGATAACTTAATTTAATTCGTGTTCTGTAACTTGCATGAATGCATTTGACGTAAAACTCGTGCGATATTGTTCCGTTACTAAAAACACTGTTGTCTGCATAAACGAACGGGACAGAGCACCTCTACCGTGCGCTTGTTTCACCATACCGGATGAAAATGAGGCTGGAGACTGCGGAACGATTAAACAAACTTGGCGAGCCTTAACTTGCCTTGGCGTAATTTGATGTCAATGTATCTAGTATACAGTGTTTAATCAAAGTGCTAATTCTACAAGCGCGCATGTATTTTAAGCGACAAGCCCATACTAATGTAGGATACATTTTTAATCTATTAAAGGCATTTACTACGAAAATACTGTATTTGTTATTTTACCACATACAATTGAACATGTAGACGTCATCGAGTAATTTTTCCTCAGCTAAATACTTTTATATCTAATGGTATTTTGCAAAATGATATGTCAAAGTCAAAATGTCACTGTTTTTGTTATGTAGAAATAAAATAAACCAACCTATTTCTAGAAAGTGTAAGAACAACTGAAAGGTGTTGTCTTTGTTAATTATAAAGTATGCTAAGCAAAAGGCATTTTACGGAAATTTATGGGCAGCCACTAATAAAAAATATTCAAGAATTTCCTTATTTTCAGCATTTTTAAATTGCAAAAAACATTTCGTTGTACGATTTTGTAGACGTCTTGAAGTAGCACTCTTGGCATCTTCTTTCAGTGTAAATTACCTCGTTTCTGTATGTAAGTCAGCTTTCATTATTAGTACATTTCTAAAACTATGTCGTAGAAATGTACGTAGAAGGATTAAGGTTCCTTCGGACACAAGGAAATAGAAAAGAGGAGCCAAGCGTCGACCGCCACCATGTTGTGACGTCACCCAGCTGCCAACTTGGAGGCCAGTGACCTTGACCTTTAACCTTGATAATGGTGGCCTTGGCCCTGAAATACAAAGAAAAATATAAAAAATTTAAAAAATATCTTTAAAAAAATTTACATCCAAAAAATATCAATATGTAAAATAAATTAAAAATAAATAAAACCGCATTAAAATTTTATTTTAAAAATCTAAAATTTTCCACCAATTACTCATCCCGCCATATTTGTTGACGTCCGCCCCTTTGTATTTTTCATTTGTCATTTGTTTATACATTACTGGAGTATGTCTCTTACCTTTGTTCGACTGTCATATTGTATTTTCATGTTTTCATCACCTAGGTGGCACTAGCATATTAATGATCGATGTTGCCAAAAGGTGGTAGCCATATTTGTTTATGTTTTTTTTAAGTATATGTAGTTATATCAGCAGCCTCCATATTATATTCTATTTTCTACACATAGGTGGCATTAATTGATCGATTATGCCACCTGTTGTCAGTCTTTACCTAATAGTGACATTTACAATTCCTGCAAAGTACGTAAACTTACATATTTAATTTTTTTATTTCATTCTTTAATGCAAGTACTTTTATTTTAATTATTTTTTATATAAAGCAGAAGGGTTTTCATAAAATAAATAAAATGCAGCATACATTTTTGTATACGATTTATTGTGAACATAATAAATGTACAGGTTTATTAATTACAATCTTCAGTGTCCACCACTCAATGTCCACTTCAGTGACCCAGGAATTGAAGCAGACAGGGAAACACCCACCACTTAATGTACACCCTCCGTTACATTGTTTCAGCACCTTCTCGACAGAATACACATCTAAAAACTTTGTAGGCTAAATCTCTTCTAAGTATAAACCCCGATGGATGGGAAAATCATTCAGATCCTCGAAAAAGTAGGTGCTCGGAGTATAGTTGCACATAAGTCACACACAAAAGTGTTTGGGGCTCCAATTCACCATGAATACTTTTTGTAGATACCTTTCTGTTTGGAAATGCACACCAGGTCGCCAGTCTTGGCTTTAGGCTTGCATGGGTAGCTTCTTTTCACGTCAGTGTACAAGGTTCGGATCAGGGAGTCGTCCTTGATGTCTTCGGGCTTCATGTGAGTGGTAGAATAAATGGTAGAATTGTTCTTGCAGGTGAATTTCGGCAGTAGTGTCAGCCATCTGTAGCTCCTATTCACAGAGAAATGCCTACACTTTTTTGCCTTCAGAGTCCTGTTGAACCTCTTGATGATAGAAGCTTTGAGATTGCTATATGTAAAAGAATAATTTGTTATGTTACTTCACTAGGACCTTGTAATTTAATTTGTAGAATTCCCTGCCCTGGTCAGTTTGTAGATAAGTCGGGATACATCCTTCATGCAACACATCCACCATGGCTTCGATGACATCACACATATTTTTCGCCTTAAAAGGTCTGGCCCAGGCAAATTTGCTATATGCACCCAAGACTGTCAACATGTATTTGTAGCCCTTGTTGACCCGAGCATATGGTATCATCTCGACGAGTTTGGCTTGAAATAGATAGTTAATTCCACATATCATTACCTTGCAGCATCAGTAGTTACATCTCGCAGATGCATGCAGTTCATTGGCGATACCCAATATACTTATTCTATGTAGTCTCCTTCCTTAAGTTCTTCGATGATAAAAATAATCTCATTAGTATGGGAGTAATTTCCATACCTTTGCAAGGTAAGCATTAGCTGCAGGCTTATGACCAGCTCATTTGGCTCATCCCAGAATATGTAATTGGTCTTATTACCATTGTATATCGTCTTCAGACCTTATAATATAATAATAAAATATCTTTATTTTTCTGTGGCGAAGTTAAGGTATTATCACCTTTTGTTACACTTAACCACTTTCCAAAAAAATATAACACTTATTTTTTTAAAAGAAAAAGAAATAAAACAATGATACAAAACTTCATGTCTACTATAAACTTAGATGAAATACATGAAATATATAAAAGCAACTTACATGAAATAAAATTAACCTTAATTGTTAACTTACATGATTAACACATACATGCATACATATAACCATATACGTACCTGACATATATCCATATACATATAATTGTACTATTTATAAAATTAAACTACAAGATAACATTGACTAGCAAATGTTCTAAAACTGAAATTTATTTTACGGATTACTGAAGGACAGAAAATCACAGCATATAACTAATTAAATGTGGGAAAAAGAAAAAAAAAATTAATGTAAGACATTAAAAATTATAGTATTAAGTATCTAAAATTATCAGCTACCTCTGGAAATATACATAAAATAAGAAATTAATACGTCTACTTGCACATGCTCATTCACACATCTACATACATTAACTATACATTTAATTAATTAAACATTAACATATGGATCAGAAATATCACAGCAGTTACAGGAAGCAGAACGCAAATAAGGTACAGGTATTATGAAAGAGGAACCTCCACAATAAATATTTTGTTTGCTTATATCAAACCCACATTTCAAATTCATTTAAATATTTATAACGTGGCCAAGCTGTTATCATATGATTTTTTGGATTTAGTGATTGAAATTGTATCTCTGGCTTCCTGAGGTAAGCAATTCCAAAATTTGGTTGTTGTGATGATGAAAGATAAAGCAAAAAATGAGTTGTGTTTTGGTACTAGAAGCTTTTGTCGACCGAAAGAATGAGTGTTTGATGCATTGGGCGGTAAGAAATGAGACAAAAGGTATCGAGGACATTCGGTTAAAAATAATTTTTTAACAAGCAGATTTTGTGCACTGACCGTCGATTTTTTAAATCAAGCCATGAGAGAGTGTGTCTGTATTTGGTGATATGGTATTTCTTTTTAAGATTAAAAATCAGTCGTACACAGTTGTTTTGTATTCGCTGAAGTCTCTGAGCTAGATCTTCATGCGGGTCACTGAAGACCATATCGGCATAATCAAGGCATGAAATTATTAATGATTCTGTTAAGGTTTTCATCAATTTCGCATGTAAAATTTTTTTAAGCCTTCTTAATGAATGTAAAGTGACATTTGTTTGTCTATAGATGTGACATGCTCTCTCCATATGAATGTTTCACTTAATATTACACCTAGTGTTTTTACAGACTTTGATAGAGTAATCGGCTTGTCATCAAGTATGATATTTCAGTGCTAGGCTGCTGAAGAGGTCTGCCAGTTTGTCGATTTTTTTTGTGATCTTTGACCTTATAACCACTTGTCTCGGGATTATTATCTTGGTAAAGTGCATGTGTGAGTTCGAGCAAAGTCTTGTATTCCAACAGGTCGGATTCCATAAACTCCCTAGGCTCCTTGTGAAATAGAATTTCATATAGCCCGGGGGTTCCATGTGTCCTGTAATCACCAACTTGGATGATCCCACCTGGTAGAAACTCTATTTCATCAGCACTGAGGGACCATTTATCATTATACCTGTGTACACTGTATGTTGTATCATTATTGTGAGATATGTGTGATCATATATACCGGTGAACCAGAGCACTGGGTTTGAAGAAACTCTTCTCTACTATTTTCTTGTGTCTCAAATCCACATCCCATCCATCATCTCAATCTGACTGTAAATCATCATTTTTTCACTTCTTTAAACGTTCAGTGGTATCGTCAAGTTCATTCTTCACAGCTATGGGTGTTCCACCTTTCTCCCTGAGTACATCGAGAAGACAAGTAATGTACTTAAAAATTTCTTCATTTATAAGGTTAGGTACAGCAAAATACTGAATAAAAATGTTTACTGTCGTCATCTTTTATAAGTTTAGTTTTGGGTCTTTGCCTAAATAATTTAGATCTTGCCTACACATTTGCTGCAGACATTCAATATGTCCTTGCTATAATTTTGAATATCTGTTTTCATGGCGAAGTGGGAAATCGAGGTAGTAAATGTTCATGTTATACATCCTTCAGGTTTTCAGATTCTCTTCAATTTGTGCAGATACCACATGTAATCTGTCGATAATTGGTCTTTGAACACCTGTCACATACTCATCCATGGCCATGATATCATGGACGATCTCGGCCTTCGCACGGTTTATCTACACCCCAAGTTCGGACAGGTAGTTATGAAAGAATGTGTTTTGTTTTGCCAACATACTGCGCAATTTCGAGACGATGCTATTACTAGTTTCGGGTACATAATTTTTAGTAACAGCATCCTCGAATCGTTGAGGTTCGCCAACATTTCGTATTATTTTTCTACCAGCATCACAAGGTGCATCGTTACATAATACCAGACAACCTCCATCTTTGGCTTTGTGAAGACGCAGCTTGAGGGTAGTCTGCCTGAATTTCGAAATGCTGTAACTCATTCTCAATGGTCGGGGATGAACTGAATGAATCCACACCTTTACATACAATTGTATAGGGGCCAGTCCTTAATGATCCTCAAAAAACCAAATATTTTTCTTTCCAGCACAAAGTATGCAGTCTCTTGAAATCTGATAGTGGCAAGTCCGTATTGACATGGTCGCCATAAACACACTTGAAATTCATATTGGTCATTCACATCTGCGCTGTCACAAAGCATATATTTGGGTATGCGCGAATAAGTCAGGCCGAAGTACATGAAGTCCAGGTTCGCATATCATCCCATGCTGAAGTATTCTTGAATGCAAATTTGTTTTTTTTTTGTAGTCAATGTCATCGAAGAAAAGTATTGAGTTTGGCAGTGTTTCACGTGGTGGCAGAATGTCTTCATTATCACTGCCTTCCATGGACTACAGTACTCGTGCCAATCACTGGTATTTCGGTGGCTGGAGCGATTTTGAATATAGGTACACATTCTCGAACTGAAGACCATTCTCTTCTTCCAGTAGGTTCAATAGGTTGCATGTTTTCCTGAAATTTGATAGCCCCACGATGATGCACCTCGCTGTATTCGGAAATATGCTTCCTGGTTGAGTTTCGTGGGAGATCTAGGCACCAGGCTGACAGGATACCTGCACAAAAGCCCAACAAAAGAAGAAAATAATCAGACACCGGACTCTGAGAAAAAATAGCTGTGTGGGGTGATTCCAACAAGATGAAGGCCAAAGTGAAGATGGACATGGGTGCAAAGAGCAAGCGGAAGGTGCAAGTGAAACAAAAAGTGGTGACAAAATGAAGATTAGCTTGCAATACCAAGAAAACATGTACCGGAAATTTTTTTTCCATTGATTTTGCCTGTACTCAGGGCCCTTGGAGGCATAATCAGATCCACAAGTGGTATCGTCTGAGTCGTCAACACAGCATCGAAAGAATGGAAGCAGTTGTCCGAACACAAAGAAAAATGCAAATATGGAAGCTATCGCCATGGGTAAAAAATCTGCCAAGGCCTCTACCTAAGGCCATACCCAGTGGGAGGTAGAAGTGTGCAAAAGTGATACAACAGGAAGAGACAATAATTAAATCTCTAACGAAACTATGACTAACAAATATGGATTTGTACTGTTTGCACGCAAATAGGAAATACCTAATTTTAGAGGAAAGTTTATGAGAGAATATTTGCTCCCTAAACCTAACAGAGAAGAATATGCCCTAATTAATCTGGACATGTCAGCCAGGCCTGGTACGCACTGGCTAGCTTAATATAAAAAATGCAAACTTGCAGAATATTATGACAGTTTTGGGAATTTACATCTTCCGCCCAAACTGCTTGAGCATTTGAAATACTATACCAAACTAACGTACAATCATGAAATGGAGCAATGGCATAACACATGGAACTGCACACATTTGTGTATTTGCTTCCTGGTCCACTCATACAATAAATTGTATAAAGTGGCTATACACCATGAGGAAACTGTTAGTCATGTCGATGACACTAACATTTATGGGTTGTAGTTCCGAGGAGTGTGTGATACATTTTCCGCCACTCGACCTGGAGGAGGAATGAAGCATAGGACTTGTCAATTTTCAAACCTACAATGCGATACAGAACATCGATGAAAAATCCTGCAAGCTGTACCTCATAAAAAGGGGCAATGTTTCACATGTCGTCGCAGTCCGTAAACATCTTACCGATCCACATAATATGAATAAACTGCAATTTGGCGAGCAGCATGTGCCTCGATAGCAGGCCGAGCAATATGCTGCACGAATTCTTGCCTATGGTCCCTTTAGGTTTTAAACTGGTCGAACCACCACAAATCATCATTTACTTTCCAGTCATCATGAAGAGAGCACACGATTTGGTCGTGATAGTCGTCGACAGCACAGAGAGTTAGTGAACTTTCGAAATGAAGAAATCACTCTACGTCAGTATTTGAGAAAATGGGAATAAGATTTACTCCAAACCAGAAGCAATAAAACAAAGTGTGTGTAGAACCTGCAATCAGTACATCACAAGTCTCCAACTAGTTCAGATGTGCTACAGAGATTATCCTCTGCAGTCTCAGCTTCAAAGTCAATTGCCTGGAAGAAGACCTAAACATAGAAGAGCCAGTACTGTTCAAAGACATCATAATGAAAGTGGAACTTAATGCATACAAGCCTTTACTGATCGGACTATACACACTACCATCGAAAGAGCAGATAGCGGTCCAACACCAAGATATCTGCTCTCTTCCTTGCCAGTTTTTCCTGCGAATTGGGGGACTAACTAAAGAAGATGGGTCCAACCCGGCATCGATGAAAATAACGAGAAATGGAATTATTTACCTGATCGATCGTATCATGTATTTTCTCAACTGTGGAGAGATGGACCAGTCATGAGATGAAGGCATAACCTCAAAGATAAAAAATTACCTTTCGCTCATGAAGAATGAGCTGTCTGCAGCCAAAATGGCTGGCTGGGGAATCAAGACGACTACAGTGTTCTGGTATACCCTGGAGATTAGTTCGAAGTGTGCATCCCGCTCTCCATGCTATTGGGATTTGCCGAAGACTACAAACGAATCATCTTCAATTCGAAGCAGGAACAGGTGATGCTTCTATTTAACATGCATGTGGACATCATCGTGGGTATGGGATAAAACCTGGAGACAGTGGAACTGAAACTACAATCTATCGAATGGATGTTGCCTCATGTGCAGTTGAGCACTGCAGAATGCATAAAGAATGTTGAAGAATGTGGAAGATGGTAAAAAAATCGATGTGGCTTTCAGGTCGTGGAGTCTCGAGACATACCCTTAGTTGCCACCAAGCCAGCACATCAACTGGATGGTGAATTCCAGCTTTGCTTCTGAGAAACACAGGTACATCATGTTTGGGCTACAGGCAGGAAGACAGCACAATGTATGAGTGAACTGTTCACAGTTCGACACATGTCCAATAGAAAAAGTAAAAATATTTTTGATTAGCGAAAGTTACCCATATGTTGACATGGACATGGATTTTAAATAAAGGTAGTACATGTTGGCATATCAGATGTATGCTCAATTCCAAAATGCATTTTATGGATGCACCCAATCCACGATATTGAACCCTGCTACATTGAAAAGTTTGGCCTTGCTCATGGTATTCGATGTGAGTAAACAGGACGAGCATATTATCTACAACACGATCGACTGCGGAATCGATATCACTGTACATTGAAATATTCCTATCAACACATATGCATTCTGCCTGATACTTTAAGACCAACTTGTATTGTACAATTACAGAGATAAGACCATTAAAATAATGTCGTGAGCACAGCTGAAAATATATAAATATAACTGCTCACACAATATAACTTTTTAGTCATCTTCGAGCAACATCAGCTTCAAGATGTTCTGTAATCTGCAGGATTTCCAGACCCAAAATGGCTTCATGCTAAAGGTGATCGCAGTGTCCTACGATGATGATGGTAAAACATGAACTTGCTCCTTCCGACCTCTATATCCATGGAAACTCTTGGATGAGAAGAGCAAGAAAACGAACACCTGGCTAAGCAAGTACTACCATGGACTGAAATGGGATGAAGGCAAGACTCCATACCATCAGATGGAAAATGTGCTACGTGACTTGTTGATGCAGTACCCAAAGGTCCCGATTTATGTAGCTGGACATGAGCAGAAAAATGACTTAGCGACTTGTGTAAATTTGAAGTGGAGATTATCGACATGCAGGCCGAGTATGGGTATCTTAGCTTCGCAGGCTCTTTAAAATGTACAGTGATTCACATCGTCATGTCTGCGACAGGTCAGAAACCTGACTGCCTGCTCACTGATGGGAATAACTATGACTCTTAAGCTGCTAGAAGAAGATGCTGGTAGCCTGGTGGCCAGCCTCTTAAGGGGTGCAAGGTGCGAGGGTACAGTGTATCAGATCACCTTGCGAAGCGTAGATCGTGGGCAGTCACGACAGCCTAGCTTTATGATGGGCTGGTCGACTCATTAACGGTTAAGTTGGGGCTAGACCCCACAGGTTAGAGGAAGGAGTAGCACGGGCTGGCCAGTTCTGGGCGAGCTGCGAAACCACATTTCCAAGCATGTCCAAGAGAAGGTTAGACTTGTGCTGGCAAAGGTTTAAATACTCGCTTATAGTGGTACTGGGGATGACAGTGGGGATCGCCATTTGCAAAAGTGGCACTGACAAGACACGGTGGATGGTGGTGTCTGGCCTGTAAAATGGTTATGGGGCCACATGTCCAAATATGGTGTTTTTGGACAGATGAACAGGGGATATGAACCACAGGGCTGTCCACCGCTGCTGGTTGATATGTAAGTTGGGGCAGGCAGCCCTGTCTACTACATTACCCAGTTGGTTGTTCTCAGTCTCTACTGGAACCTCTGGTATTGGGCGGGGGATACCTTCTGGAGTCAGATATGTAATTCACTGACACCAGTTTGGAAAAGGTTGATCACCAGCAATGGGTGGAGCCGGCCTTGATAATGGGATGGATCCCGGCTGTGAAGGTTGGCCCACTCAGGGTGTCCTAGGCATGACATTAAACTGTCGAATGGATAGTAGCGAAGGGCGCCTGTCTGAATGGTAGGCAGCTGTCATTTACATACTTGCTTGTCCGCCCCTGATTGTACAGGGAGTAAGGGATAGCCTGGTGCAAGGTTGGAGTGGCAGTCTGCGTGCCTCTTAGGCAGGATTAAAATGTTTGCTGGGCCCAGGGATGGGTTGCCTCTGGGAGACTTGTCCCCTGCCTGGCTGGGGCATTATGATCTGAATGGAAAAGCCCTGACAGGTGTTATGGCCCCAGTGTAAGGCGATACCACCCATTGAGGTATAGCTCCATCTAAATATCTCTAGCCCTGGGTGCACTGCCCTGTTGAGTCCACCAGGTGGTGTGAAAGTGTGCATCATTGAGGCAGCTAGCTCTTCACACAGTGCTCCAAGGATCCTGGAACGAGTCTATGAAATTTCTGCCCAGTGATGACAAACGTCAACCTGAAGCAGTTCGAGGAAGCACGGGAAATGGTGGGAGTAACTATCTTGGAGGGGAATGAAGTGTGTAGGGAGAGTGTGAGGGATAGGGGAAGATCGAGGAAGAGGGGTACTGTTCGTAGTAGAAGTAGGGATATAAGGATGTTTTTAATAAGAGTTTTGAGAGAGTTGAAGAGACAAGGAGGACTTTTTGGAGAATAAGGAGGAAAGGGATACGGGTGGTGGTGATGAGAAGGAGAGTGAGGGAAGGGGGAGGTGGTAGGAGTTGAGGGTAGAGTGGATAGGGAAGGAAATTGTGGGGAGTGGGGGAGGATAAAAGGGAGATGGGGAAGGGGGATTTGTTGGAGAATGAGCGGGAAATGGATATGGGTGGTGTGGATGAGGAGGACGAGGTGGTAGTAGATGAGGGTAAAATGGTTAGGGAAGAGAATTGTGGGCAGTGTGGGGGTATGAGCAGGGACAGGGTAATAGGGTAGAAGGAGGGTGGGAGAAGGGAATGAGGTGAGAAATGAGAGCAGTAATCTGGGCGAATGGGAGGAAATGTTTGATGAAGCCATAACTTGCATGAGTAAGCCCTTGGAAGGGAAATTAAGAAAAAAATTGATAGTAATATTCTGGATTTGCGAGAGGAATCAGTAGGAATAGGAGGTTTGAGGACTAGGGATGATGTGGAAATATAAGTTAATGAATGGGTGGTTCGGTTCTGTGAGGAGGTAGGAAAGGATGGAGAAGGGAATAAAGAGGAGTTGAGGGGAAAGGTAACCATTTTTAAAAGAAGTGCTAAGAGTAAGGTGGGTAAGGAAAAAGTGAAAAAGTTTAGAGAGGCACAAAGAGTATTTGCAAGGTCCTCCAGGCTACTGCTAGAGAAGATTTTGAAGGATAGTTTGGGGGAGGATAGAAAGGAAGTGGCTGTAAGTAAGGATGAGGTGAAGGAGTTTTATGAAGGAATTAGGGGTATAGAGAAGCAAGTTATTGAGAAAAGGGGCGGGGTAGGGGGGTAAAGTGAGTAAGGAGTGGGGGATTTGATGGATATTGTCCGAATCACGATTGATGAGCTAGTAAAAAAGAGGACTATAATGAATCACATAAACGCACCTGGATCAGATGGAATTAGGACACATATGTATGAGCAGAGGTAATATGGGTTATAGTTCTGATGTTTAATATTATATTGAAATTTCAGATATTTCCAGAGCTATGGAATGCGAACAGAACTGTGTTGATTCTAAAAGGAAAAGGAGAAAGCAATAGGGCAGAAGACCTTAGACCCATTACTGTATGAAATATAACAAAGAGATTATATTATGGTTTGCTATATACGAGGATGGAGAAAGGGATAGAATTGAGTATTAGGCAAAAAGGGTTCTAGAGTGAGGCGGGATTCTTTAACAACACACACACATATATATATAATTATTATTATTTCCGATTATTCCCCTTTAGGAGAGCCAGTGAACTTGAGTCAATCACTGCTTCACATCCTTTTTCTCTTATCTTTTCTTCCCAAAACCTCTTCATTAATTCACTATGTTTTTTCCTTCCTGTCCTCTATCCATCTTCTCCCTATCATCTCTTTTTTAGGTTGTTGTTCAATTTTCTTGTTTCTAATTATATTTCTGAATTTTTTCCTGTCCTTAATTTCTTCTTTTGAGATTTTCACACGTGCCAGGTCTTCTTGTGTTTCTTGCATCCATTTCGTCTTTGTTTACTTGCATTTACGATACTGAAAATTCTCTTAGTGAGTCTGTCTTCACCCATCCTGCATAAGTGTCCGTAGAACTGTAGGCGTCGTTTCATAAACTTGTCTGTGATGGTGTCTGTGTTTTCGAATAATTCTTTTGTAGGTCGTCTGACCCAAATTCCGTCTCGGAGGACCACCGCACCATATATATATATATATATATATATATATATATATATATATATATATATATATATATATATATATATATATGTATATATAAGTGCGCCGACGCGGTTACTGTAAACCATACAGGGGAAGAAACGTCCTCAGGACATTCATTAGGGATCCAAAGTGCGACCTCGTGAAATTGGGAAAGGTATCCTAACCTCATATGACCAGTTAACCTCGTGGAATGACTCTGAAATGTTATTGCAGCAATATCAGTAAAGTGTTGTTTATGGCTGAGATGTTAACCTTTACTGGAAGCTATCTAGGAGATAGAACTTGTTGACCAAGCTAATGAAATAAAGGAGGAGGATGAAAGAGCGGAATGTTTATGACGGTTTAGCATGCGCAAAACCAAATTTTTTTTTTATATAACACGGAATGGGAGGTAACTACCGATGATGAATGACAATATTACACTCACAAGTTCGATACATTCTTAATACTTCCCTTTTCCAATAAACAACAATGTTTTACGGACCACAAATTTCGCACTCTTTCACTTCAAAATGATATACGGAATGGAAATATGGAATAACAGTAGTCACATTATAAAATCCTTAGAATCCAGTAGAGTAGATGTAAGAGGGGATCACTGGCACACCACAATTTTTGGGATTATTTCTTCTAAAATTTAAAACAAAAACGCAGTGCACTAAATAGGGCTATTTCGTCTAGATTTGTAGGAAAAAATTAAAAACCCAAAATATGAAATTTAATGGAAAACTATGTAAATCAAGCAATTAAAGTCAGAATCAAGGTGTTTGAGGGCTAAATTTAAGCTCTAAAAGTTCTTTTTAAAAGGAACTCTCAAAAACAAGCAATTCTAAGCAAAAAAAAAAAATTTTTTTTAGCAGTTTTTCAAAAATTAGCGTGCAGGATGCGACACAGGGTAAAACATGCAAAATTTAAGCAAAAAAAATTTATATTTCACGTTTTCTAGAAACGCTAATTTTGCAAGAGAGCAATCTTAATCAAGTAAATTAAGCAAAAATCTAATGAAATATTATTTTATTATTCTTTACATTTTATATTCGAAGCTCTACTAACTTTTTTAACACTAGTTCTATTTGCTCTGGATTTTTGCCAATTTCTTGAAGGTCATATTTATCGTCAATATTTTCTAAAATGGTTAATTTTAGGTTTTGTAAATTCGAATGAAATTTGTAAAGTATTTTTTAAAGATCTTCAGATGCGTTATCTAATCTACAGGAAGGGATCTTTAACTCGCTATCACCTTCTAAGATGTTTGGCAAACTGCAAGGCAACACAGGCATTTTTATTTACAAGTAAAGAAATTTATTTAGAATTATGAAAATGATTTTTTATTTGATCAAGAAATCCTAAAACTTTTCAATGTAACCACTAAACTATAAGCTCAAAAAATTGTTTTAAACAATCAGAACAATTTATTGATTCCTCCATCTAATAACATTAAAAAATTAAAAATCTTCAGTAGTTCTTTCTTTCAAATAATAAGTAAGATTTCGTTTACTAATTAAAACAACATTACAACAAATGGCACCCGCTTATTCAGAAGCTTTATTAAAATCAACACAAATTTTAATGTTTGTTTTTTTCTTTAACTACAGTAGTTTTTCTATACGAACAATAAATAACATAAAGGTCTTCGCACCCAAAATGAATAATAATTAATATCACCATCAAGGTTTACAGTTGGTTTATAATAAAGTTCATTATTTCTAAAGTTGGTATCTAGTTTGGTTTTTGAATTTCTAAAATCACTATAAGCAAGACATTGTTTAAGATAAAACACCGTTTTCAATGTCTAGATTCCAGTTTTATTTAGGAAAAATGTCATTTCTAACATTTTTTAACATAAATGTTTCTCACATTACAAGGATCAAACATAGCAGCATGTTTATGCTGTTCAGCACGAATTTTTCCATTAAATTGAAAGCCTACAATTACAAAATGGGACATGTCAAATTGTAAATTATTAAACTGATCTTCTATATCAAAGTTAAAAACAGTTGTTCCTTTAGGAACTTCTTCTTCTAAAAATTGCCTATATTCAAAACTAACAGGTATTTTAGGTTCTTTCTATAATTTTTTCTTTAATTGCGATGGCCATGTTCGATTCATATTCAACAATAGGCCATATAATTTCTAATTTTTCAATAACAATTTTACCAGGATCAGGACAATGTTTCGTAACTTTATCATCTTTATCTAAAGTTTCATAAATGAATACACAGTTGTTGTCAGATGAATTACGAAAAAAAAAAGTAATTTTATAGCCACCTTTCCAATAAACTTCATTGTTATTACGAATAAAACCAAACATATATCTAAGACGATAGATTATCACCTTTCTTAACACTAGAAACAGTTTTTAACTCTTTTGTTATTTTACTAGAAACAGATTTATCCCGATATAAATTATCAACACCAGTAAATTTTAAATAATTCTGTTCATTTGGTGATCTTAATAAAGCATTCATCGTTGTCGATGTTATACCTGGATTATCAACAGCTTCAATAATATTTCCATGTTTTGAAATTTCTACTCTAGAAAACTGAAAAGGAAAAAAAGTTAGAGCAAACATGAATATTGTCTTCTTCGCCATATTTTGCCTCATCTCCGACCTTATTTCCCTTTAGTAAACTAAATTGCCCGAAAACATAAGCGTCAATTGGAAAAGAAAAACCATCTCCTATAGGAACATCAAACTCGATTCTATTATTGTAAACACTTAAATTCCCCCTGATTTGATCAGTTGGGGAAAAAGTTTGCCTCTCAAAGCTCTAAATACTTTTACAACTCATTTAAAAGAAAAAAAAATTATATATAAATGGCAGAATCAAAGGGAGTTTCTCGAGTGAAATTACTCATTGAAAGATATAAAAAGCATCATGAAAAATAATATGAAAAAAATAAGAAGAAATCACTACCATTAATTGACGAATTACGAAATATTGGTTAACAATTAGAAAAAGTAAGTGAAGAACACAAAAATTTAATAACAGCACTAGTTCCTTTTGCAGTAAAAAAAAATTCAGATTATCAACCTACACCAGAAGAAACATCGTTTGAAAGAAACTCCTAATTTTGAAGAGCAAATGGGTATTATTACATTAAAATATTTGCCGCCTATGGCAGGTGTTTCAACTATAAATCTCGGAATAGAAATTGTTAGAAGAATGAATGTTAATAATAACAAATATGGTTTTGTGGAGTTGGGGAAGATTTTTACATTGGTGATACAAAAGTAATGATGAATAATGATACACTGTTTGTTAAGGATAAATTATATACATTAACACCAGGACTTTGTAATTTCTTAACAAAAAAAAACACTATCAGATCTTGAGGGTAAATACACTACTAATGACTATGACAGAAATTGTTAAAACAACGAATGCTGCATTCCAGGAATATAACCCTTATAAAAATCCGGCTTCGAGTGTAGGTTGGAAGTATAATCATATAAATAAACCAATATTTGATGACTATGTAAGACCACATTTAAGTGAATTAAGATCAGAGCCGAACACACCAAAAATAACAAGCTCTACAAATCCTCCTGGAACTGGTGATGGCATAACAAAATACAATAGTTTGCCAAAATAATATGTTTGGATGGATAATGTTAGAAAATTGGTTGATAGATTATTAATTATTCATGACGAATAAAATGCTGTAAAAATAACAATTATTACACAGAAAAAGTGAGTATAATTAATATGTTAAACAATACATTTTCTGATTTTGTTATAAACAATCCGAAAGGAATTCCATATCTAATAAGAGTTTTAAATGTAATTCCGCAGTCATTTTGTAACTCTGAACATCATGGCAGTTTAAAATCTGCCTGAAATGCATTTGCCTGGCTATAATTATTGTGGACCATTTACAAAATTAGACGAAAGATTAGAAAGAGGCGACGCAGGAGTAAATAAATTTGATGAAGCATGCAAATATCACGATATTGCTTACAGAGATCATAAAGATTTCGAATCGAGACACAAAGCTGATAAAATTCTACAAAAAGAAGCAAAAGCAATCATGTTAGATAAAAATACCCCAATTGGAGAAAAAATTGCTTCTGCTGCTGTTGCCTCAACTATGTTTACAAAAAGAAAATTAGAATGGGGAATTTAGATGTTTTTTGATATATATATAAAGATTTGTGTATAGATAAATTTTTAACAAATGATCAAATTGCGAGAAAAAATAAAACATTGAAACAAGGTAAAAGCTTAAAATTAACTTTACCAGTGCAAACAGTCAAAAAGATGGCCAAAGAAAAATCTGGAAGTGGTTTACATCATGGAGGAATTATTCCCCTCGTACTTGCTGCTTTAGGTGCACTTGGTGGTTTAGATGGTCGAGCTACTGCAATATGCAATTTATAATTCTGTTGAACAAACTAGAAACAGTAAAAAATAATAATTAGAAGAACAAAAAAGACATCATTCAGCAATGGAAAACAAGGCTGGAAAGGGTTTAGTTGCAAAAAGAGGAAAGCAAAAAAACAAATTGAATATATGCCCACTACCTAAATCGATATTGAAAAATATGTAAAATGATTAAATGTTAAGCATTTCAGAAATGTTTATATGATTGACGAATTACCGAAAAGTATGCTCAAAAATGAATGTGCTGTGGTTAATTTTGATATTTCAGCAAATCCGGGGACTCTTTGGGTTTGTTATTTTTTTTAATAAAACGACGATGTTTACTATTTTGATTCATTTGGAGGTAATATTCCTAGTAATTTAATTAATAATTTCAAAAATAGCAATGTTTATTGCAATGATGATCGAATTCAGAATTTTAATTCAGTTATCTGTGGACATCTATGTTTAATTGTATTACATCTTATTTTAAAACGATTTAAGTTTAATGATATAATTTCTATATTATTAAGTGACTGATATATCTGGGAAACCATTAATAAAATCTTTAAATTAAGTTTTTGACACTAGTACTTATGATTTTAAATCATATCTAGATTCACAATGTAATTCCAGTGTTTCTTCTTTACAAAGTGAACCATCCAACTGTTATGTTTATTTTCTAGGACGTAGAATTGTTAATATAAACGAACCTATAAATAATAAAGACGTGGTCAATAAAGGATAATTCGATATACATATAGCAGATTATGCACTAAAAAATGATGCCGACTCAAAATATAAAACTATTGTTTCTGATTATGCTAAATTTACAATTCAGTACACTATTGCTAATTGTATAAAACGAATAAATTATGTGAAACAGGCATTAAAAAAGGAAGTAGATTCGAAATACAATACTATTTCTTCTGCTTTACAAGATCAAATAAGTAAAGTTTTAACTTATACAAACAAATTTTTTTTTTCAGCATCGCAGAATTACTAATCTGGCTGATCCTATAGATGGAGATTATGCACTCAATAAAAGATATTTCGATAAAGAAATAGCTGATTATGCATTAAAAACCGATGTCGAATCAAAATACAACACTAATGTTTCTGATTTCGAAACATACATAGAATCAAAATATAATATCATTGTTTCCGCTTTATGAGACCAAATAAGCGAAGTTTTTGTTTGTACAACAGAGGATGTTTCTCTTCAAAATCGTAGAATTAATAATATGGCTGATCTGTAGATGGCAAAGAGGCCGTCCATAAAAGATATTTCTATAAAGAAACATATCTTAAATTTCAATTTGCAATGAGAGAAACTGTGAAAAATTGTGCAGCATTAATTAACTCTAAAGCTGAAGAAAAATCATATATATTTTATTTACCTGTAAGGTGGGATAAAAGCAATAATAATTTTCACTTAGATAATATTCTAATTTTCTTTACTTTTTGGTGGATTATACTGTTTATATAACAACCGATGCTAAGCATATTTCTTCTGATGCTGTGACTGTTATTAAGGGAATTACGAAAATAAATTACAATAATACTTTAGATTTTTACAGAGGTGATACTGTATCTTTTAAAATCAGAAAAGAGAAAATATCGAATTATAAAGATGGGGTGAAAATTACAATAGGCATATTCGTAAAATATAAAGATTAATTATTTTTTATTCTTATTAAATGGAGAACACTAGATGCGGGAAGTGTAGGAAAGTTACTAAAAATAATAATATAAAAACTGAAAATACTAAAAATGGATTATTAGTTCAGAAAAGTAAATGTTCAATATGTAATTCTAATAAATCAATGTATAAAAACATGTTTGCCCACTGCGGGAGAGGGAATAATAAATGAATCATATAGACCCGCACGAAAAAATTTCCTTAGAAGAAAACTAATTTCGTTTTGTATTGATGGTTTACAGCAAATTCGATTTCGTTGAAATGGATACTGGATATTTAAAAGGCATATCACATATAAACAATGGTTACAAATATATTATGACAATTATCGATGTTTTTTTTTTTTTTTTTTTTTTTCAAAATATGCATTTTCATTACCAATTAAAGATAAAACAGACATGAATGTCGCAAATGCTTTAGAATCGATATTAGTTAAAAGAAAACCACACAATATTCAAAGCGATAATGGTTTAGAATTTTATAATAAAATTTTTTTAAGAACTTGTGCAAAAATAAAACATCAACATTATTCTTTATTTTCTGGATCAAAAGCTAGTGTTGTAGAAAGATTTAATCGAACTTTGAAAAATATAATGTGGAACAAATTTGCATTGAATGGAAATTATAAATGAATGAATATATTAGATTAATTAATAATAGAATACAATAACTAAAAACATAGAACTGTTGGTATGAAACAGATTGAAGTTAATAAGAAAAATGAAGAAAATTTATATCAAACATATATGATTGCTAAACCAAAATACAATGTTGGTAATGTCCGTATTAGTAAACTTAAGAAAATATTTGAGAAAGGTTTTTCAGCTAAAACCAATATCCCCCAAGTTATGTGCTTATAAAGGGATCAAAAGGGGATTGATAAATAAATTAATTAATGAAACTAAATGTCCCAGCATCATGGATCACTGTAGTTTAGTAGTTAGGACACTCGTCTCCCATAAAAGTGAACCGGATTCAATCCCCGGTGGGGTCGCCCATATTTTCGCATGTGGTATACGTGGTGGGTGTTGCTATTAGCCGTTGGGTTTTCTTAGGGCTCTCCCGTTTCCTCCACCATTGCGTTCCGCCACTGCTCCTTCTTCACTACATTTCATCCGAAACTAGGATCACGGCTTTGATGGCCATCAAAATGTAATCACGTTTATGTGGATGCCATGCCTGTTATTTTAGGCAACAACGTAGACGCATCTTCCACGTTTAAATAAAACGATTGCGATCAAAGCGGCTGCATGTCAGACGTAAAAAATGAGGCCGACATCTTTCGAAAATATCTATCCTCATCTCAGCTAATGAGATAAATTTTAAGGACAATAATCGCTGGAACAATTCTTGAAACGTGCTGATGGCGTCGTTTTTTTTTTTAAAACAATCGTTCGGGAAAAAAATTCCTTCAGGTATCCTTGCTCGTCGCTGCGTGTATTATAACATTAAGTACTGATTGGAGTACGGCAGGTTGGCACCGGCCTGGGACTTATCAATAAATAAATTAATAATCGTAAAAAGTAGTGATGCGTTTTGAATATTATTTTAAAAATTATATCTAATTTAATGGTAATTTTTGTCACGTTTTAATGCACATTTTAATAACCAACACTGGTGCAACGGTAAAATATTTCTGCATCTTACAATTTCGCTGTCACTTGAATCGATCTACAGAAACCGTACGTAAATTTATAAAACGTTCAGATAACTTAGGTCATGCCCAAACAGATCGTCACTATGCAATTTATGATACGCTCTATCCCGATAGTAAACGATCAATGGTCATTTGTCAGGACTCGTGACCCATGCACTATGTGTACTGATTTCCAATTAACCAAATTCGCTATTTTTTTTCGTTAGGTAGTCAATCGACTTCTCGACAATGCGTGTAACAATGACAACCAGTCTAGGTGCGAAAATTTCATTGTTTGTGAGTGTAGCATAACGCATGTTGTTGATAGGTGCAGGACCACAAATAATCTGTGATTCCCACCCATCAACACCTAGCATGAGAAATAAATTTCAATCGACAATAAGGTGGACATTAGTCATCCAACTGATACAAAAGACACTTTCATGACCACTCACTCAATTTCATTACTTTTTAATGCCTTCAGGACCATCTTGGTTCATTAGAAACCAATAATCCTGTGTGTTATAACGAGTCCTGACAAATGACCATTGATCGTTTACTATCGGGATATAATGTATCACAAATTGCATGACAATTGATCTGTTTGGGCATGACCTAAGTTATCTGAACGTTTCATAAATTTACGTCACACGTTACATAAACACTTTCATGAACAAAACGACTGGTTTCTGTACACCGATTTAAATGACAGCGAAATTGTAAGATACATAAATACGTTACCTTTGCACCAGTGTTAATTATTAAAATGTGCATAAAAACGTGACAAAATTTACCATTAAATTAGACATAATTTCGTTGCTTGTTTTATTTTCTTGGTGAGTAAACACCCTGACACACTAATGCGGTCGTAAGTAAAGCACTAATACACATGAAGCGATCGTAATTTTACACGTAAAGGCTCCGAATGCGAGCACTTAAAGTTTCCAAGAAAAATATTTTCTATTCTTTAAACGTCTAAGATGAACCCAACTATATCTCACAATCTCTCTCTCTCTCTCTCTCTCTCTCTCTCTCTCTCACACACACACACACACACACACACACACGGGCGCGCGTGCGCGTATATGTTAAGTTAAAAAACAATATGGAGATGACAAATGTCGGTTTACGAAAAGTGTTAGGTCCCTACCTCCCCAATACGCATACATGGAGTATTATAAATTTTGCGAAGCAATTTAATGAAAGAACAAGTTTTATTAATCGCGGCACGATAAATAATTTCCGTCATGTTTTAAGCTCAGTTACTGCTTTTATATACGATCGAGGCAAACGGCGAGCGGCACCGACACGTCACCACGTCCCCAACAACCAGCAACCGCCCCGACTGGACGTCGAAAAGAACGGCGAGCGGACAAAACGTACTTCGACCAGCGCGGTGTTTCAGCTGTGCGCCGCTCCACCGGGAGAGCGCCAGCTACTCGGCGACCGGCCGCGGCTCGCCGCTTTCGATACTATCTACCCCGCGCGTAAGTCGACTCTCGCGAGCCCGCGGCGCTGTCGACCTAGCCGGCGGCGCCCGAACCGAAATGAATGTTTATGGTTTGACGGACGTGCTGCGGAAGACCATGTTTGTTTACTTAAATTACAACGTTAAAAATATTCCACGTACATTTTTTTTCTGACTCGATGGAAACAAATGTAATTACAAACTGCCTTCAAGGGTTAAATAATACGAAATAATGACTAGTTTGTCACACATAAATTTCACTGTAAATGCGTGTACATGGCGCTGTTTCCTAACAGACGGCAAATAATGTAGCGGAAGGATACTCTTCGAAAGATACTGCCACGAACTCTAGGCATGCTTCGTGTCGAATACAACCCTGATACAAGAATAACATTGGTTTATCAAATAATTATATGGTTTTAAAGAGGACTTTCATTTTTGAAAGACATTTTCACCACCGCAGATAATGCAGCCTTTTGTGGGCATTCGTTAAGTTAGTTCCGTACACAGTATTTTATTTTGAGAGGAACTGAACATCGATTTCTGTAGTGAGCACTTCGCACAATAAGTAAACCATTTTTTCCCAACGTAACATACATTCTGATTTCAAGTGCACACTCAATGGAAACTTATTGCAATTTTTTTTTTAAATTTTCCGTACGTAATTTACAGTCGATTTTCAGTTTTTTTTTAAATGTATATATTGACTTTTTTGGGAGGGCTGCAGCCCCTCCAGCTTACCCCTTGCGACAAGTAGAAGTAGAAGTCAAAAAATTACCCATCATCATCTCTTCACCCCCCCCCCTCCCCCGCTATCTACCAGGCTCTATATCTCGTAGGGTACGTTGAAAACGTTCTAAGAAGTATGTGTTATCCAAAATTAACTGTTCATTTATTATATTTATTTATTTCACTCCTCTGTATTATCAATTAGAGAATACATAGTGAAAGTACCTAAAGGCTGTTCACGGTAAAATTATCACTTTTGGAAGCCCTGCTTAAGATCTACTTGTACGCATGTTATGTATTCTTCCGCCTTAAGTAAATTTAACACTGCCGTGGACCTCATCACTTTATTCGTGCGTCGATAAAGTGAAACTTTGAAATTATTAGAAAAGTAAATATTTCGCAAATCTGTTTTTTTTTTACACTTCGATACATTAAAAAAGTACAAAGCAAAATAAATAATTTAAGTTGTTGCATATGTTTACCGAACACTTTCAATTTTCCGTTAAGATATGGAACTATTTTCCATTTATCGTTACCAACTCTACTTACTGGGCGTATGTCACACAATGCGCCCGTTATAATATGTGCAGGCAGTGGGCAGTGACTTTTTCCTACGGTTGATTTCAAAAGTGCTCACTTAACAGTGAACAGACTGTAGACTGTTCACGGTAAAGTGAGCACTTTTGAAGTCAACCTTAGAAAAATGTCACTGTCCCTACCTGCATATATAACGGGCACCCTGAGTGACATGCGTCCGGTAAAGTTGATAAAGATGAACGGGAAGTAGTTCCGTATCTTTACGTCGGATAAAAAGTGTTACGTAACTATTTCTGATAAGTTAAATTATTTCTTTCGCTTTCTGTTTTTTTTTTTTTTTTTTTTATCTATCGAAGTGTAAAAATGAGCAGATTGGTAAAATATTATATTCTCTTATAATTTCACAGTTTCACTCGACCTACGCGTGAATAGGCTTTCGAAAGTCCTCATTCTACCGTGAATAGCCTATAGTGAGAATACCTAATTTACGGGTAGTTGCTAAGAGGCAAATTCTATTTTTAAAAAATAATCGAAAAGGTAGCACAGCAAGGAATTGCACGCAAACAACTTTCTTATCACTGGTAGGGTGTGAACCAACTATTTGAAAACTGTTGGGCGGTTGTTTTTCCGCATTAAAAACACATCATATACTTACAAATTAATAATACGACATGATAGTCACTCTATTCGTCTCTTCAAGCGTGCTTTCGTTCGTTTAATCTCCGTGCCTCAGTTACGCTCGAGGTAGCCAGTGCGTTAATCGTTTCGCTTTCAGACGCCTTATTCTGAAATACGTATTCCGGCCGTGACTTCCGGACTTTTGTTTTCGTTCGAATGTTTACGAGCCTATTTTTTTTGTAAGGCCCGCGCGTATGTCGCACGCAACATGTCAAAAAACTTTCCCGGCATGTGCTCTCATCCACTGACGTCTTCTCCGGGACGGAAAAATAAAAACCCGTTCTTTTAAAATGATGTAAAAATAATACAAGAACGTGAGAGGACGGGGAGGGGAAGTTCCGTAAATGAAATCAAGAGTTTTTACGGCGCCTCGGTTGGTGTAGGAGGGAGAGGGGAAGGCGCCGGAGGGGCGCGAGAGGAGAAGATCTGTGTCAGAGTAGTCATTGACGTAATGGGCGGCGCGCTGATTGGCCGGCGGCCGGAGGAGGGGAGGGGCCTCTCCCGCCGCCCAGTTGAGTGAAGGCCGGTGCAAGGCGCACTACCGCGGCAGTAGTTTAGAAACGCTGGTCGCGCAAAGTTTGGTCTGGTGCGGTGGAGAGCGGTTGTGCCGCGATAGTATTTGTACGAAAACGAGTTAAAGGAGAAACCGCCTAGTATTAACTGATTGGTCTCATAAACCACAGTAAGCAAAGTTTGTCTTTTTTTTTTTTTGTATTTGTATATTTATTTGCAAAACGTTACCTCAGCCGTGTGTTTTTTTTTTTATTTGAAAGTTCTTACCGAAGATTATATTGTTTCCAGTATTGAGAACCTGCGATGTCTACCGCTGTGATGTCTCCGTCGAGTGCTTACGATTTTGGGGATATGTTGTACAAGGTAAGCATTAAGATCTCAGTTTCACATTTAATTCTCCGAGAGCATTACCAAACTATTCAGGGTTGTTTACATAATACAAAATAGTCTCGAGCTTGGCATGTACTACACGGTTTACTAAACTGACTGGAATTTTGGCTGGTGTTCGAAAATGTAGATGCTAAAAGTCCGTGTAAATGACGGAAAATGGGTGGTCCTGCGTTACACCAGACGTATAATGTTTTGATACATGTAGTATACTGAGGGTGGCTATAGTCGTTAAAGACGACGCAGTGATGCTCCGCGTCAAAAGTTTGTCGTGGAAGTCTTCGTGTTTTAAACGCCAATCGATTAGTATTCAACACATCGCTAGGAAAAGCTTAGTATACCGAATGACTCAAAATGCACGTTATATTTAATTGACTGTGAAGTCTGGTATCCGTTTTATACAAAATGATGAAGTGCCAAATATCGATGGCCTTTTATGTGTTGCTGTTATAGCCAGTTTTCTTATTGTGACGTTTACCGTCTATTGTAGACGAGGCTTAGAACTGGGCTGGGTTAGGAGTGTCGAGGTCGAAAAAGTAATTCCCCTGGGCATAAATGCGTTTTAGTGCAGGCGGCATGGTGTGCTCTGGTAGGGAGATGTTTTCCAGCACAGTTAGTACAAGCGGTCGCCAGTCTGCTTTCACCTGGACGCGGGACACGGCGCGTTTTCGCCCTGGCGGGGCGAAGGCCTGCATGTGCGCCAACAATGGCCACCTGTGCGAGCTCTGCCGGAGGGCGCGGTGTGCGACAGGTGGTCGCCGGCCGCGTGTCCCCCCTCCCAGTGTTTACCAACAATGCCAGGGGCTGTAAACAATCCCCCAAACCCCCTTCTGGTAGCGCCTTTGTGCGAGGCCGCGGTTTTGAAGTCGCTACAACCTCACGGACGGCTTACTTCACTCTTTGAGTACAAGCTGTTCACTATCAAGAGAGCACTGATAAATATATCTTAGTCCAGCCTCAGGCAGTAAGTTTTGATGGTGGTGAAATTTTCTACACTGTGTTGGCCTCATTGCAATGTTTATATAAAAAATCAGCAGGAAGATGGAAATTGGATGAAAGGAAAATAATTTATAAGGGCCTTAAATAGTGTTCACTTTACCGTGAACAGCCTATACGTGTAGTGTAGCTGCCGAAAGATGTGATGTGTGGTAGTGTAGTTCCTTTCCCAAGCACTGTGGGTAGTGTGTGAATGTTCTAGCATGTAGCGTAGTTCTATATTGTTTGGAATGTACTCTGTATTCGGTTTGCTTCGCAGGTTTTTTTTAATGCTAGAGCGTACTGCGCAGTCCTTCAGAACTATTCCAGTTTTGTACTCTTTTTTTTTTTTCTGGAATACGCCGTAGTGTCCTTTTGGCGGCTTGTTCTCGAGTGGAATGAAGTTACTAAGGTTCTTGTATTACGTAGCTGTGTTTACTATATAATCCTGTCCCAAACAACAGTTCTTAGGTGCGTGTACAAAATTTAGCTGATAAAAAAAATTTCACTGCGGCTGTACTGTACATTGTCACATATTGATGTTAATTACGAGAAATATCAGAGTAATTTAACTAAAGCTGCTGAAATTATTGTGCACGGTTACGTAGTTATAATTCGTAGAGTGCAGGAAATTGTCTGCTGGACCGTCATATCACTGTGACGTATAGCCAAAGTTTTTATGTGTAGTCATGTTATCTATTTGCCTCACCAAATTGTCGGAAAAGAGCATCACGACTTTCGTGACAAACGTCTGATGGCAATGAAATTTTTTTTTTCAAGACTTGCCTTATTGAAATTTAGGCGTGCCTCGTAATACTGCCCGTGGAGAAAGGCGTCGGAGCTTTTGTTTACGTGGATGTGCGTCGCATTAAGGCGCGGTGTTGATCAAACGGTCAACATGCGCGTGTAGACGAAAAGAGAGTTTTCGCGCATGAATCACAGCGCAGTTGAGAATGGCGGCTTGGCAAGCGTTGTGGGTTTCGGAACGTGTTTTCGGAATCGCCCTCGCGTTCTGCTCTGCGACCGCGCTCGCCGCGTTGGCGGGTGGCGCTATCCTCGAATCAACGATCTCCGTCGCCAGTAATGACTTCTGTGTACTTCCCGCCTGTCGTGATTCACTACGCTGGGACTCCCTAGCGATGCAAATGCTGCAATGGCCCCGCCGAAAACCTTGGAGATGTATTGGCGCATTGAGCAACTCGCAAGTTTGCTGTAGTGCGATTTGTGTTGCGAATGGACAGTATTTTGTCATACTAATGAAAGTTTGAACGAGGGGAAGTGGTAGATCGGGTTGACATGTTGTTTCTGTGGATACTTACTACGTAATTTATGAACGCACGCCGTGTTGTACAGTATTCAATTTGCGGCCGGCTCTACTGTCTTATAAACGTCAAGTTTTGGACTATGAAGATGTCCCACAAGCGTGTGAGGGTTGGGAATTTGCAAGTGGGTCGACTTTCGTGCCCTTTGCTCGTGAGACCTGTTCTGCAATCGCATGGACACTCCATTGCATGCGTAAGCGGATACTTGGGATAACGTAAGAGATCTTGTAGACTCCACGAACTCGTTTGTGTCCATGTAGTCGGTAGGTCAATCGGGAGTGTAATGTTTTGACGATAATTAGTTTACGTGACTGTTACAAATGAGTGCAAGGATTTATGGTTGGCTGTCAGTTAAAGTAAACACACGTGCATGACTAGCAGAGCTATTTTTAGACATTAAACATAGTATGCGAGTCTCTCCATCAAGCTTTGTCTCATTTTGATTTCTTAGGTTGATTGTGGTTGCATTCGTGTATTGCGGGATAGCCTGGACTTATCCCAGTTCTTTAAAGTTTTCAAACCCATCTACGTTCAGTAGAAAGTGCCCGAGCTGTCTTGCCCTGCATCTCTCTTCTTAACATTGCAGTGGGCAGCTACCAAATCGTGCATTTTTAACACTGTATTATGCTATCTGTGGGTTGTCCACTATTCATCTAGCACTTTTGCCTCTGCGTGCATATATGTTTTAATGTCTGGAATGCACGTAGTATATAGTTTGTACCGACGTTGAAAAAGTATTTTCATATATTAACTTTGAATTGTAAGGTAGTGTAAACTGTAGTGGGGGACATTTTTTAATGCCGATATCACAATATCGTGAAGGGCGCGACGCAATTAAATTCGCGTTAACGCGAACGCTATTTTACCTCCTCGCGATCAACATTTTAAAAGTATTTTTTAAATAATTTTTTTTTGCCACTACATACTAACCTCCATTATTTTCTTATTTTGCATTCCTTTCAGAAACTTCTTTCCATTCCGCTGGCACTTTGAGCGTGTAAATATGGCTGTAATTACATCTAAGCATTAAAAGGCCTTGCTTTGGTTATTGATTCGGTGAAATAGTAAAACTTAGCGCCCGAAGTTGGAAATATTTTCTATTGGTAAATCTTTTCGCCCGGGCGATTTTCGTCGCTTTGACGTCACAGAAATCTCGTTCCTGATAGGCTGGATGTTGTGATTCCAGTATTAGAGTAAGAGTTCATAAAGTTTCTTGGGTGATAATCGGCGTCCCGTGTGGCAGCAGAGCCTCGTGAGCTGCGATCCTGACGGAGCGGAGGATATCGAAATGCTTGGGCTTGACGGTCGATGTTTTCAGCCGGGGCGGTAGCTGCGATGCTTTCACACGTCGGACGCTGGCCTGAAGTAGGATTGTGTGCCACAGACTCGGGACGACACCCGCGGACTGCGCTCGGAAAGAGAGAGTTATTGGGAGGGAAACGGACCGTGGTAACCCCTGCTTCCCGCTTGTTTACATGGCCCTTGTTTTCAGCTACTCGTGCTGCCACCACGCGGCCGGGTTATGCAACATTCTGTTGACGGTACGATTCATCTGCGTACTTGCGCCTTCCGACTGCATTGTGCCTAAGAGGAATCTCTTTTGTCCGTAAAGCTGGTTCCACAATAGTGAGATACGTTGGGCTTGACGAGTTATATTTGCCGTTTCACAATCTCGCCGATGGAAATTTCATTTTCTGACCTCGCGAATGTAACAAAAGTCACGCGTAAAATAGTTGGAAAATTTCTGTATCCTTTTAGTGTTAGAAAATATTAAACCGGGTACTGTGTACGCGATGTACGACGAAAGCTAGCGGGAACGAGATATAAGATTTGAGAATTATTTCTATGTTAATAACGAATTTTTTGACGTCCATATCTATAAGCAGCCTTGTCTTCTATTTTGCCCATCAACGCGGTAATAATAAAAATACGAAAACGTCGGCGTAAATGCGAACATAGTTTCCAAACTGTAACAAAATAGATGTTTTTATTCTCCTTGTAAACAAACACAGTGGATGCAGCGTTATGCCTTGCCGGGAAGCTGAATTTCTCTTGAGATTGTGCAGGTCTTTTAAAATGGCGAAGTTACGGCATGTATCTTACACAGGGAATCAACAAATGAATCGATTCATTATTGCAGAAATATTACACGTAATGTCAGTGAATGTATTTAACTGCCGATGCCACATTGCACTGTTGTCAAATGGTTTCTCGTTATTTATTCGCTTTGAATGCATTTAATACATCGATAGTAAAATGCGGCTCTTATGGGTATGGTCTAAGCAGGTGAATTAGTGATACCTAGTCAGAAATAGTTCTTGTACAAAATAATTTTACACGAGTGCGCACGAACGCGGCTTGTAGTCCCTTTGATGTAACGTTCTACACTTTGTTAAACTTCGTTTGCGTATGATGCGGAGGAATATCTTGGAAGAGGGGACTTCTTACCTATGCTCTGCTCAAGTTCTATTACCAGGATATTCCTCCGCCTCGAAGCTTGACCAAGTCTGGAAATTTACACCAATCAACGCACTGAATTCGTGAGCACTCCGTGTAAACATTTCGTACAAGTACTTTTTATTATCGGGCATCACCAACACATTTTGTGTAATTTTTTCTTGCCATGCGTCACCAACCGATATTTTTTTAATCGTTTCTACTTAAATTATTTGCAATTGGACCATTATCATTTATAGTTGAGATATGGATAACGTTTCAATATAACGTATAAAAGTTATTTTACGAACGCAATTATAAAAATGCTTGCTGATAAGTGGCATAGTTTGTAAATAACTAACGCAAGTCGTACACGGGGGAGATTTTTCAAAGGTTTGATTAACAGAAGCCACGTATAGCGAACTCTACCGGGCGTCTTTCGGCTTCCCGCGATTGTCCGATTCAATTTTCGTGGCATACAGCAGTCGGCTAGCAGTAGTCTGCCAGTGCGTGCTGTATGGTGGCGCTCAAGTGCAACGGCGGCGGGCTGCGGAACTACGCGGCTCTACTGGGGAGGGGATGGCTTTCGCTTGTTTTTCATTTTTTTACTTCTGGTGGTTTCTCGTTCCATTCTACCTCGATTCGTAAACACTGTGACCGCCGGAGATTACTGTGCTGTGCAAATGAGTTGCGTGTACCTTGCATACTTGCATTTATGTATCTTATTTTGGTGAGTCTTTGGAGCAGATTTCGCTTTTGTGTTGACGGCAGTATTGCGTTGTTTTATAAACCGATAAGGGTTTTCTATAGCAATGATTATTTCAAGTTACAACGTGTGTGCAATTCTTATTTTTGTTTTACGATCACGCGGCATAAGTGTTTATACCGAAATTATATATAAAGTAACTATACTTGCTATTCTCGAATATTCTGCAACAATCGGGGCGATTTGGTTGGTTAATGGCTGTATGCTTTGTTTTTAGATAAGTTTTTAAATCATGTAGGTACCATCTTGTTTCCTACATGTTGACGTGTACGCCTTGGAATTCAGAATAGCGTTGAGTAACGTATTATTATTTTCAAGTAGTAAGTAGATTAGTCAAGATCACAAGTGTTATATTCATTTTTGTTGCGGCTATAATTTTTTTGGTACTCCGGCCATTAAAAAAGAAAATTTGTTCTTACGGTTTTATAGTTTTTCAGTTAATAATTGTTGCAATTCTTTTTCTCGTAGACTATTTAACTGGTTTTAGGGCAAAATGTACTGTTAGTGATTTGATCTGTAGTCACAGGAGTTGTGCTTGTGTGAACGTGTTTGTGGAATGGCCAGGCGTTCGACCGCTGACCAGGATGTGGGCAAGGTAGGCGAGCCCCCCCTGGTTGGCGGAACTACGCCGGCTCCCCGGGGCTGTGTATGCCCCGCCATTGTGCAGTCGCGAGGAAACTCGTCGGTTTTATCAGCTGTTCATGTTTTGTCTTCGCCTGATAACGCCCGTTGCTATCGGGAACGTAGCCTATTTCCCCCCCCCCCCACTTCAACTTTGAATAATGTGCTGTTCGTGTGGGAAAAATGACACGTAGCGTTTTTGTTTACGAGGGCGTATTTTCTTCCGTTGGCAGGTTGCCCACCGTTTATAGACCACTTGAGGACGTCACTGCCTCTGTTTGAAGGACTGGCGCAATTGATTAAATTCACCTCGTGAAGTTGGTATAGGCTGTTCACGACAAAGTGAGCGCTTTTGAAGGCTTTTCAACAGGCATTAACCGCACTAAATGTGTCTTATTGGAGCCTTTGGCGTTAAATTTTGATGGTGGTGAAATGTATACACAGTGTTTATTGGTCACATTGCAATGTTTTTTTTTTTATTGAAATGCAGCGGGAAGATGGAAATTTGGTAAAAGGAAAAATTTATAAGGGCCTTAAAAAGTGCTCACTTTATCGTGAACCGCCTATAGCTACAGAAGGGACTTAGGTAAACGTTCTGAGCGTTAAAACCATTTTTTTGTGCTTTCGATTTTTTCTTCTTTTACATAAGTTTTGAAATTAATAAATAATGTTAGACTGAATAAATTTTTAAATACTTAGCTTACTACTAATTTCACTTGTCACGTGGAACAAATCGGACCCAGTCACCTTGGTGTGGTAGAGCTCTTTTTTTTTTTTTAGTTCCGATAACATGTTGCCGTATGTGAAACAGTACAGGCTGACCCCGAAACGAGTTTTATGGAGCGACACGTCGAACTGGTAGCATCTAATACACGTTATCTCGAGAATTATAGAATTTCAGAAACTAAAAAGGATATCCTTTGTCTTCCCAGTGGTACTGGAATCCCGCGTCCGATTTAGGGTTGTCGCTTAATTTCCTTTGCCCGGGAATAGTGATTACTTTGAACGGATGTGAATTATTGTCTCTTGTGTTCCAATTGTTAACTACACTAATATGCGCCTAGTTTTTAAATTTTTACAGTAACACGATGCCCGGCTTTGGTGTACGAATTAAGTCGATTGCCTGAAATCTAATGCGTGATATTTGGGTCCTAGGTGTATGCGGTGTTTTGCGAGTGGAATTGGTCGAAAGCATTAGATCAACGTGAATGCACATTGTGTATGCATCTGGCATATGTCAAATTAACATCGTCGTGGACCTGCCAAGTTTCTAATATTTAAAAGCAAATCATTTCAGTAATTTTTACTCGAGGTTTTTTTAATTCGCAGTTTAAACATGGAAGTACTTTAAATCCGTCGTTAACCAACTATCTGGCACTTCCTGGCGTGCTGTTTAAAACACCTGCATGAAGGAGCGGTGCCATTTTTTTTCAAAAGTTGATTACACAGGTGCTCAACCGTCAACAGCTTGTAGGTTTTAGACCGCCATTTGCTGTGCGTGCTTAATCTGCGTCGTTTTATTCTACCACACGTAGAAAAGAACCGTGTCAAATGACTAGAAAATGCCACTTTTTGGGATGCGCAGCTGAGCTGCTGTTTGCGAAATTCCTTCCGTCAAATGGCATTTCGGTCGGCTTGGTCACTATTCCTTCGTGTGGCTACAGGAATTCGCGGGAATCTACTGCATACAAAGTTCGTCACACACTCAATACGTTAGTACACGAAGTCTTAAAGCTGTTTTACTGCCAAAAGTCCTGCCTTAAGATCTGCCTTGTGTAGTCTTCCATATTGTATAAAATTATCATTGCCGTGGCCCTTGTCGCTTTATTCATGCGTCGGTCGAGTGATACTGACATTTTAGGAAAGTAAATTCTTTACAAATGTGCTTATTTTTATACTTCAATGTACCTATTAAAAATAAAGAAAGCGAACGAAATAATTTTAAGTTATCACAAATCGTAACCTAACGCTTTTTATTCAACGTTAAGGTATGGGACTACTTTCCATCCATCGTTGCCAACTTGACGCGTATCACTCGGTGCGCCAGTTAAAATATATGCAAGAAGCAGTGATGTTGATTTCAAAAGTGCTCACTTTATCGTGAAAAGCCCTTATACGTTCGTGTTACTATCACAGCTTTTGTTTGCGTGCTCGGATGTTAACCTCGCCAGTATGCCGGTAGAAGGAATAACGTTACATAAGACAACTGGAGAACAAGTGCACTTACTGGCGAGACAGGCTATACCTATTACCTGGAGCCTCCGACCTTCAGGTGTCCTCTGATCCCAGGAGCAGCCAACGGGGAAAGGCGTGCTGGGGCTGATTTCAAACACTCAAAATGTAATTTCAGAACATTGGATATAGCCTGCTATAGTCGGCATACGTATGAGACTAGAATAACACATTGCAGTATTCCTAATATTGTTAATTAAGCCGTATAACGTAGAAGTGATATAAATTGCATGTCGCTGGGCATGCTATTTTTTTTATAGGAAGTCCCTTAAGGTCCCTTTTTAATTACTTGTCACACTCATAACCCGCACTTACAGACAATACACATCGTTACTGCGTCGGGGACCATTCTGTTCATCTAAAATGTAACGTGTTTACAAACTTTCCGCTACTAGCGTCTGTGATGGTATATTCCTTGAAATATTTGTTCTCTGACCTCTGGAATTGTAAATAGGCATTAGTAAAGCGAATAGATTGCAAGTGACTTATGTGGTGTGGCGTCAGTCAGGTGGTTAGAAGGGAGGGATGGCGGTATTGCAGACCACCTATTCTTCTGCACGTGTACCCATTGGCCTATTCCGAAGGAATGTGCCTGTCTGTCACTCGGTCAATAGTGATGAACGTGTTTGTTTAAATATTTTTAACGGCAGCCACTCACCAATTTGAATGTAATCAAACCGCATTGCAAATTGGTTTGCGGAAGTACACAAACATCTCGAAGTATTTGTTTACGAAATGGTGTTCTAACCTCATTTAATCTGAAACTCAATCCACGCAGTTTTTGCTAGACGTATTGGCAGAAGATCAGTTCAATGTGGTTGGGCGTAGTCGGCGAAATATGCACCCCGTCTTTAGTGTATAGATGGTATACGCTGTTCACGGTAAAGTGAGCACTAAGGCACTTCTAATTTCCACTTTCCTGCTGGTATTAAATATAAACATTGCAATGTGACCAGTAAACACAGTGTATACATTTCACCACATTTATAATTTAATGCCTGATGAAGTAAGTTATATATTTATTAGTGGTTAATGCCTGTTTGGAGAGCCTTAAAAAGTGCTCACTTTACGGTGAACAGCCTATACCTGCAGCTATTGCACCTCGCGAGGTCTCGACCTTCACGTGCCCTCCATCTTCTGGAAAGGGAAGGGTGGAGAGGATTACTAGGGTTGCTTCCAGGAAGGCGATGCAGCTGCGGTCGCCCACCCGAGGTCGAAATCCCGACACGGGGAAACAAACCAGCTACTTGTAGGGTCCGGCTGGCCAGCATTGTTCGCAGTGCTAAAGCGTTCGTTCATGCGTGCCTCTTGCATACCGCGCCACACTAAAAAAACTTGTTCTTGTAGCTGTGGGTGGCCTCGGCTAAGCCCGTGCTTAATAGTATTCCGGCAATTAAAAAGAATTTTCGTTAGAAAGTTATTAGAGATAATGATTTAGGGTCGAATCCACTTTCAATAGATCTTTTCTCTCGCTCTATTTTTATTAATAATATATTTATTATGGTAATAATTAAAGTTGTTGATATTATTGTAGTGGATATAATTACGGCCCTGATGCGAATACAAGCGTACATATACCTTCTATTTTTATTAATAATATATTTATTATGGTAATAATTAAAGTTGTTGATATTATTGTAGTGGATATAATTACGGCCCTGGTGCGAGTACAAGCGTACATATACCTCGGCTAGGGTTCATTCTACTCCGGTTTTGAACAAAAGAAAGTTTTAGAATGGGAGAGTTTGGCATAGAGGGAAATTGCCGCCTCTAGATGCGCGCTGTTTCTGAGATCACCTTGTTTTAATTACATTGTTTAGCTACGCGAATAATACGAGATATTATTTAGTTGCGTAGTTATTTTATATTTTAATTATTATCATTGCTCACATCCGACACCAGCGCTTACCTGGTGGCGAAAAAAATGATAGTTGCCAGACTAAACCATTGATATTTTCCAACCCGAGTACAATAATCCATAGACTAAAGATGGAGACCGCTTAGTCGTCTCCTGCGCATGTATCCACCCAAATCGGCCCTACTACCCCAAACGAACAACTGTCGAGTCACATGGTCAACAGTTTAGGCATTTTTTTTGGAACGCCGGAATCGCATAGCCCCCACGCGCGCGTCACGACGGCCAACAACCAATGAAGTTTTTTCGTCGCTCATTTGTAAGACTCCGACGTTTTAATTATTTTGGTATGTTTTGGAATACATGAGAATGAGTTGTGGGTGTGTAACTTTTTATTTTTCAGATAGCATTCGAAAATTCTTCGGTTGATGTATTGGTGCATATCCACCGAACTCTCAGGCCGGTTGAACTGGTTGATCAATCGTTCAACCCGACTCACCCGAAAGAGTAATATTCGAATGTCCGGTGTACATCTGTGAATTTTTTTTGTAGGCGGATTTATGAAGAACAGTGTCTTGCCGCTACTCCAGCGCATGTAATAAATTTGCCACGATTATTTTTATTAAACAATAAACATTCAACATATGAGCGTAGTGTGTGCTCGTTCGTTTTCAATTTTGTATTCAAAATAATATATAATTAACTGAAATAATCGATTTCGGGAATGTTAAGACTAGATCAATCGATTTAGAGAAGTGTTAAGACACGATTAATCGATTTAGGGATATGTTAAGATTCGATTAATCGATTTAGGGATATGTTAAGATTCTATTAATCGATTTCGAGAAATGTGAAGACTCGATTAATCTATGTGAGAAACTAATCGGTTTTATCCCCCGTCGCTATTTGGGGCACGGAGATTTGTCTCGCGCACAGCCAACGAGATCGGCCTACCTTTAGGAGTGTGGCTGCGGGCCTTCTGTGGGTGATACAGGCGAGCAAACACCGCCCACAGACAACGCGCGCCTCGTGTCGCAACTGCAATGTCGACTCGCCATCGCCGTCCCAAGTGCTGCGGCGTGGCGCTCGGCTCGCCCGAGTAACCTTCACCTTTCGCCGCCGCTGGCGCTCTCGCTAGCGCGCATCCATTGAATCTCCTCGGCCGCGGCGCTGTTGCCGGCTCGCGCGCCTGCCTGCCTGCCTTCCTTCCCCGCGCGGTTGCCACGTCGCTTTTCCCGCCAGCTCCGAGCGTCTGTCTAAACCTACTCTTACTCTTCCCGGGCTGTTGTTGCAAGTTAAAGGCTGTTCACGATAGTGAGAACTTTTGAGATCGACTTTAGTAGGAAAAAGTCACTGCCCCTATCTGCATATATTTTAACGGGCGTATTGAATGACTTGTGCCCAGTTAAGTTGGTAATGATGGAGGGGAAAGTAGTTCCACATATTAACGTCGAATAGCGTTAGGTGACCATTGTGGTAGCTTAAATTATTTAGCTCGCTTTCTGTTTTTTTTTATTCATCGAGGTGTAAAAATGAATAGATGTGTACAGTAATATTTTTTTTTGGCGACGTATTAATCTTAGCTCCTGGCGAGAAATCTGAGGTGTTTTCTGGAAAAAAAACATACGACAAAACTGGTGCCTTAAAACTAATACTTATTTCCAGTATGTGATGCTTGGTAAAAAGTCGTATCTTACACCACGTTCCCCTGCTCCTGATGAGCAAATATATAATTGATGTTTCATTGGTTCTCGTCAGCTTGTATTTCATTAATAAGTCCTAGACTTTCTACACGAAAGGGGTAGCACAATTGGAATTACGCACAAAAATATCAAACAACGCGTATAATCTTACATTGTCGGTAATTACTGTGTATCGAGTGTTAAAATAAACCATGGGCTGTTTTTACAGCCGGCGCATATTTGAACGGCACGCTCACTGGCATGAACGCTGCGAAGTTGTCACCGAAGGAGAGTATTTTTTACAGTGTTTCATGTATTCTGGATGGTTTCGTTGGCTCCCAGTTTTTCTGATAATTTGAGTCCTGAATAAAATGATCGGGCTCGTATGGCAATAGTAATAGTGGGACACATTGTGCATACGACAGCATCTTTCTTTGGAAGGTGCGGAGTTTATCTTAAACTATACAAGTAGACAGTGTAAGCGGACCTCGGTGGCTGAGCGGTTACACTGCTCGCCTCACACCATGGCGAACGAGGTTCAAGCACAGGCCGGGTCGCCCTACAGTTTAGCAAATGGATGTCGCGCCGGACGATGCTGTCGGGCGGGTTTTCTCGGGGATCTCCCGTTTCCCCCGCACTTGCGTTCCGGTGCTTCGCCCTCGTCGGCTGTCACGACCTCGTTCAGTACCGCCCAAATTTCTCAACTCAATAGTTATTTACCGGCATGGTGTTTTTTTTCTTGTGGTTTCCTTTTGTAGGTATGTGGAATTGACTAAGACCTGCCCATATGCCCCCTTTTGTAGGTCCCGCGTGTAGGGGTTAGGATAGTTGGCTGGGGCTAGTGTCTTTTGCCACGATGTCGGTCGCTAGAAAATCCTGAAGTGCTGCTGGCTAATCTAATCGCGCCACCTTACATAATCTGTCTAGATAGCGTACCGCCACTCGAGGGTTCCCTGGGCGCTGCTTCATCACGCTCTCTTAATGAGTTTGCGGGGGGGGGGGGGTCCCTGTTTGGTGGGCTTGCAGCTTGTCCAACAGCTCCCTGAGGGGAAGAAAAAAAACCACTGCGCGAGAGTAATTAATTCCTGTTGGGATTTACTCACTCCCATCCCTAATCCGGCCATTTGGTTTGTCTGAACGTGTCATTTGTGCAAGTTGCTTAAAGCTGGTTATGAGCGGTAGTCAATCATGCCGGAATCTCGCAGCTCCGTCCAACACAGCACGACGCGACCAACACTACGCTCTCGGCATTTAACGTAACTATTTAGAAGGCACTGGTAAGCTACGTTGGTTTCTAAGGCGGTGAACAAGAGAGGAATTTTGCAATACATAATGGTACCAATTGGTATCGCGAATTCATATAAAGGTAAATCATTATTTTTTAAGAGTTACAGTAATTTTCAATTTATTTTTATCTTAAGCTGCCTATTTACCGATGATGGGAAATCTTGCAATACAATTACATTTTGCAAGGTTGTACATTCTGAGAGTTGTCGCACGACGAGGAATAGAAATGACTGCTGGTCGGACGACAAAATCGGCCGGGCTTACGACGGATCTATCTTGTATTTCATTGGCTGTTGGCCGTCGTGTCGTGCTCGTCGGGGCTATGTGATTCGTCAGCCTGCGACGGAGAAGAATAATAAGTATTTGTTTACAAGGAGAATAACATCATGTTTTTTTTTTTTTAACTATGTGAATACGACCGCGGTAACGCAGTTTTCGTATTTGTATTTTTTTATTTATTATATATAATTATGGCCATTGACATACAATTCGTTTATTAATATGATTATAATTATCCTTCGTCTTATGTCTCGTTCCCGCTAGTTTTCGTCGCACATCGCGTTCATGCTCCCCTGTTTTTTTATCTTCTGCTACTAAAAACATACAGTTTCAGTTTTTTTTTTTTTACGCGTGTCTTGTGTGACATTCGTGAGGTCTGAACATGTAATTTAAGTGGCGTATACTTAAGCAGCACGGGAAGACAAAATCGTATTAAGTTGCATTACTCACTTTTCTTTATTGGCGACCGCTGTATTTCAGTTAAAGCACACAAGAATGGTTGCGCAGTATGTTTTTATGTTCATTTCTAATGTAACTCGGAAGTCCATGAAACTGCTCTAATCATCGGTGGCCGAATATTAACGCGATCCATTGTATTTCCTTTTGCCGTTGCACGCAACGTCGTGTGCTTGGGATGTAGTGTTGGCTCGTTTGAAACCGGTGTGTATGTGAACCTTATCTCGTATGCTTATTCTAGAAAGGTCAGCTGAAGGGGGGGGGGGTAGTGTAGTGTGATCAACCCTTGTTGACGGCCACTTTGCGGTCTTGGCATGAGTACATGAGATTGCCGTTGCGACGTTCGAGTAATGCTATAGGCTGTTCACGGTAAAGTGAGCACTTTTTAGGGCCCCATGTCAATTTTTAATTTCCCCCAATTTCTACCCTCGTGCTTTTTTAATTTCCCCCAATTTCTACCCTCGTGCTGTACATTAATAAAAACATTGCATTGTGGACCAATGAACTCAGTGTATACATTTCAAAACGCCTGAGGCGGTAAAAACATATATTTATTGGTGGTTAATGGCCGGGGGCCTTAAAAAGTGCCTACTCTACCGTGAATAGCCTATAGTGTGAGTGGTCTCGCAAGATGCATAGAATGCAGTTACGGCTAGTTTGAGGTTAAATCCATCGGCGTTACGTAAAAGAAAGCAACTCAAATGTTCAACTGTGGGTCATTTAATGGAGACGCATCAGCAGTTGCATGAATTTGGGGGTGGCAACCTCGTTGGATAAACCGTTCCGTTGTTGTTGGTTGGATCGAACGTACAGCTCCAGTATTTGACTGGGACATGCTGTTTAATTGGACTCGGTCGAATGCCTTACTTTAGTTTTCTAACGGTACTGGTATTTATGCCGAAGTGCTGTGTTCAGGTGATTATGATCTCGTTCATAACGTCTGGTATAACTGGACGAATTTCGGTAATGTCGGTCTTACGTCCCTTGGTTTGTGCTCTTCAAAGTGACTGGCGCACACACGCAGAAGAGTGTTTAGAACCGAAAATCACATTGGCCTGTTTGACGTTTCTCCTGCGGATTATGTAATAAGGTGAATTCCCGTGGGCTGGCAGGTAAAAGTCTTAAAACTGGGAGATTTTTCACCAAGCCACTTTCGCTAACTTTTCAAACGAGTTTTCCCTGGTCGGTAAATTGATTTCAGCCGCGGGCAGATCGCATCGTTTTGAAACGAGGCCACGGCACGTCTGCTTACGTGAGGACGTCCATGATGTTATTCCGTGGCTCCTCGATTTCCGCCATCGTGCCATTGCTCATTGAATATCAAATGTTGACTTTACAATGAAGTCAGCACGACTTGCCTGGTTACCTTGCTGCCACCAGAACTAGTGGGTTTAGGTTTTAGTGCCGGACATCTCGTTTGCGGAAAACGATGCAACCTTCCGCCGCACGTGGACGGTAGGGTACGTCACTTCCCCCTGCCTGCACACACATTAACGAGGATATGGCGCCCAGTAAAGTTGGTAACAAGGAAGAGAACGTAGTTCCATGTTCCTAACGTCGGATTAAAAGTTAGGTAAACATTTGTGAATAATGAAATGTTTTATTTTGATTAATGCATTTTTTTTCCTAATGGATAATAAATGCAAGAATATGCATATTGGTGAAATATTTACTTTCCTAATATGCCTCAGTTTTCATTTGACCGACGCATGAATAGTGAGACCAGGTCCGTGCATTGTTATATCTACGTATGGTGAAAGAATACACGATGTGCATGAAGTATAGCTTGATCAGTTTATTGGCCGTTCACGGTAAAGTGAGCACTTTTGAAGCCCTAGTTACTTTTTTCTTTTGACCAATTTTCCACCACTTGTTAATGTATTATACCCTGCCATGCGAGTTTTAAACGGTGTATTACACTCAGAACCAAAAGTCCGAGCACACAATGAAGTGTGTTTATTGTGTATTATGTCTGATGAAACAACTTCAGAAAGTGTTCACTTTACCGTGAACGGTCTATAGCTATGCTGTGTGTACACCCGTCATCGAAGATTTCTCGGGTCCATGGCTCTCCCTTTGGGCGGCGGGGGGGAGTCTTGACCAGTTGTGGGCGTGGCAGCAGGGGAAGGGTAGTCCGCCTGGTGCGCGGGCAACCAGTGATGCGCCGGCGCTGCGCGGGAATGTATACCTTCGTCCGTGACCTCGCTGCGTTCTTGTCGGCCCACGCCCCGCCTCTCTTCGTATGTTCGACACATCCACGAGTGTTGCCAGCCGTAGCGTAATTATGCCTCACGCAGCGCTTTTTTTTTTTTGTGGGTTGCTATGGCGTGTAGCATTCAAAGGCAGAGTTACGCTACGCAAAAGTAGCATTATCTCGTTAAGTACTGCAACCACATTATCACATCCACAATTAATGGCGCACTTTTACAAATGCACGTTTCAATCCAAGCAACTGTGATAGCTGACATGATGTGGGCTACATTGTATTCCACTACCGACCCTTACTTTTAAATCCGGACCTGTTTCTGTGATACAGAGGACGTAGCTTTTCCGTAATAAACCTCGCTCGGCGCTAAAGATCTACTAGCGTGAGCAACGACACTAGTGTAGGGGAAAGTCGCCGACGATTCCTAGAACTCGTTAGACCAGACGTGTCAACATCTTAGCCCCTGGCTCATACATGTGCGCCCCCAGGTTATACTGAAACAAATGGGGCCGCGGTGGCCGAGCGGTTATCTAGCTCGCTCGCCTTCCACCAGGGCGATCCGGGTTCAATCCCCGGCCGGGTCACCGGACCTTCGCATGTGGGAATCGTGCCGGACGGTTGGTCGGCGAGCCTTCTCGGGGGCTTCCCCCCGCCGCCTCATTCCGGCGCCTCTCCATGCGTACAGGCTTTTCGCAAAGTAAACGTGAAAAATTGCGCACGGCGTATCTGGTTAGGTGTTGCGCCAGTTCTAAATTAAATGAAACGAGTCAATTCGATGAATTTTTAAAATAATTTTTTGCGGACTGTCTTTTTTTTTCGTCTAAAGTTTACTATATCCTAACTAGTCAGCTCACAGACGAACATTTGAAAAACACGTGTATTGAATTGTTTTTGTGCGTGATTTTTCACTGAGCTTTTACTAGCGTAGGAGAAATGCCAAATTCCTAGAAGTCTTCATGATTTCCCAATTTTGTGCGTTTATTTACATGGCATGTATTGATGTAACATACATGCATGTATTGCTTAGCGCAATCAGGTTTGTAAATTTAATTAAAGATTCCAAGTATTTTTTGTTTTCGTGGGGCAGCCCCTTGCTCTCTTGATAACATTCTATGACCCTCGGCGCTAGTTTTGAGTTGCCAGGATTGTGGGGTTTAACCGAAGAGATAAGAGCATGCCGAATTTTGAGTGTCTTAGAGTGTTGGGAACGTACAATCCGTCACTTTGAACAGAGCTTAATGGAAATTCATAACGAAACCGATCCTGCCAAAACTTATTAGGGATATTTACTTGGAAATAATTTTTTTGTTACTGTGGAGTGGCCTTTTGTTTTTCATAGGTGCATGGGGATTCAAAAAGAACGTGGAAGGAAATTTATTTGTAACTTACTATTATGTGTATTAGACAATTGTGAATGTTTGTCCACGTGTTAGTCTCGTGAACGAGTGAGATATAGGTTGTTCGCGGTAAAGTGAGCATAGGGCCTTGCTAAATTTTTCCATTTGATTAATTTCTACCTTTCCTCCACTTTCTAATGTAAAAATTGCAGTACGACCAATAAACACAGTGTATACATTTCGTCATTCTCGAAAGTTTACGTCGGAGACTGCAGTAAAATATATTTACTAGATATTAATGCCCTTTGGAGGGTCTTAGAGTCCTCACTTTACCGTGAACAGCTTATACACATAAACATACTCGGCTGGCTGTCGGCCTGTCCAGTATGTCTACTGAACTACTAACTTGACTAACTGTCGAGTACACTCGTTCTTGATACAGATTGTAGTGTGTGCGAGAGTGATGCAGGTAAGCTGCGTGTGGATGCACTTGGACGATCGTCAGTTCGCAGGCGTTTATTGCTCCACAAAATGATCTGTAGACACGCAGAACGAGGAGATATTTTTTTTCACTACATGACGTTTTCCTACCACTATATTGTTTTCACACATTTTCCTCGATTCCGCTGGTGTGGGTCATGATTCGGTTTCACTGTTAGCGTGGACTCTCATTTCGGATAGCATGCTGCTACCCGCCTGTTGTCGTTTCGCCCAACTTACACAACCTAGGAGCTGCTTCGCCGATAACGGCCTTTTCACACGATCAGCTTTTTCTTCGAATTATAGGCTGTTCACTGGTCAAGTGAGAACTTTTGAAGCCCTAGTGACTTTTCTTTCAACCAATTTATATCCTTCCACCGTTGACATAAACCCTACCATGTGAGTAATAAACACGGTGTATACATTCACCATACCCAAAACCTAAAGTCCGAGGCCACAACGAAATGTATTGATTATTATGTCTGAAACAGCTTCAAAATGTACAATTGAATTAATTATTGCTATGGCGTTCTAGAAACGTAATAACGCGTCATTTTTCTTTGTTTCTAATGTCTCATTTTCCTTCAAGAATTTCGTTTGACAATTAAAGATCGATTGTGTGAGGGCTTTATGGAAGGGCATGTATTTCCGGTTGTCACTCTATTTTGTCGAACAGTACTTGCTGGCAGAATAGACGTTTGAAAAGGGGGGGGGGGGGGGGGGCTCGACAGTAGATGTGAGAGTTTACGTTCGGACGCCGTCCCACGCTTGGCTCTAGTGACTGCTTGTTCCCGGACGATTTGTTTAAAATTAACTAATCATTGAGTGAACGAAATATCCGTTCATTACGGCACGAGTCGATTCTTTTGAGTGTGCAAAAGTAAAACACTATCCGAAAGAACGTTAAAGATGGAGGGGATGAAAGGGTCTGATTCACACGATCCGAAAGAACGTTAAAGATGGAGGGGATGAAAGGGGTCTGATTCATTCGTAAAAGAATGTGTGTCAGCTTGTAAAAAAAAAGCTTGAAGAAAGGGGATGGCCTTCACAAGAATCTTGTTACTAACGCTTTTAATTGATACCGCCTTCACGCGCTTTTTCTTTCTTTCTTTTCTGTAATTCGACGCCCGGCCGTGACTAGCAGTAGTGTAGAATTTCTTAATTCACACACCAGTGCCCAAAATCTTCCTGGGAAGTAATAAGTAGTTTGGCAATCGTTTTACAGGTTCGCGTCTAAATTTCCGTAATTTTTATTTTTTAAAATTATTCGTCCCTAAATGCCATTCGCTGATTTAGACTTGCTAGGAAAGTGCAGATTATTACGTTGTAGACGTGGTTAGTAGGAAATTTATGGTGCAGCGTGCAGGTCTTAGTTCTGTGGCACGATAACAAATTGCAAACGTGCTGCTTGTGCGTGTAAATTTATTTTATTGACATGTTCACTGTACATTATCTTGAAAACACCTGTGTTCGATGCAATTCATGGTAGCCTATATTTCTGGTTGTCTTGGTCTATCAGCAGTAGCAGTGCCTGTCTCAAATTTTCCCTTCGCTACTGCTTTAAACACATTTGGTTCGGTAAAGTAGGAAGATATTGACGTCACCAAAAGTTATTAACGCAGCCGTGTTAGTATGGAAAAGTTGTAAGGCTCGAGTTTACATCAAACATATTCATATTGTACTCTTTAAATTTATTTGGGTGTTGGAATAGTCGATTCTTATCGGAATCGTGCACATTGAAAAAATTTCCTCCGACTTAATACTCCATTCTGTAGGCCTAATGGGTTGGATGAAAACGGCAGCGTTATTTTTGCCATATTTATTTTATGGCTGTATCTAGTAGTAAGATTTTGTCATATATATTTGGAGGAGATACAGTGGTAGGGTCTTAGGTAAACGTGCTTTTAGGTATAAGCTGTTCACGGAAATTAGTGCTTTTGACAAACGTGAAAAAAATCACTCCCTTCCTAGTTTAGTTGACAGCGTGGTGTTGGAATATTTGGGCACTGAGGTTGGTATTTCTTTTTTATACACATAGTGTGTTGATTTGCGTATTGGTAAAACGTTCACGGTTTACCGTAAACCGCAGCCTGTACGAGAAAATCTGATGTATTTTAAATGACCTGCAGGGCAGACTAGAGAAGTCACGCAGTGATACGGCTACGTGTCCTGGGCTGCAGCTTGGAAAGCCGGGGAGTGTGCAGCACGTGTTAATTCGGGGCGGAGGGGGGAATTTTCCCCGCCTCGCTAATTGCGACCTTCAGGATCCGTGTCGCAGAGTGCGTGTGTGTGTGTGTCTGTGCGTGTGCGCGTGCGCGCAAGCTCTTGGTTTCGTAGTCGGCGGCCGGAACGGGCGAGCAGTGAGTCTCGTGCGACGGCGATCTGAAAGCGAAGCCAGCCCAAGTAAACCGTTGGGTAGTTGTCACGCAGTAGTGGTTTGTCCCCCCCCCCCCCCCTTTTGTTCATTTACTCTGCATATACTCGAACGAGCACTCTTGAGTAGAATGAGCCCAGTATAGTTCGTAACGATAGAGGTTAAGTAGTTCCGTGTCTTAACGTTAAATCAGACATTTTAGGCAAACATTTGTAAATACGGGTATAATTACATTTAATTTTGTCCTTATAGCCTATACATGTAGAAATTGACAATTAGTTTTTTTCTTTTTTAATAATTTTACATTATAGGCTGTTAATTGTAAAGTGAGCACTTTTGAGGCCCTAGTTACTTTTCTCTTTCAGTAATATTCTATACTTTAACCCCATTTGAAAATAAATGTCATGTTAGTAATAAACGCTGTGTGTATATTTCGCGGAACTCTGAAGTAAACATCTAAGGCTATCGTAAAATATGTTTGACTTATTTTTAATGAGAGGGCTTTCAAAAGTGCACAGTTTACCGTGAATAGCCTATACCTAATTGTACTAGACGACGCACTAATAGTGATAGGCACGTGGCTATGTTAATTTTACACACGCGGAAGAATACACAGTATACATAAACGTATGTAATCTTTTGCAGGGCCTTAAAAAGTGCACAGTTTAACGCGATCGCCCTATAGTCAGATTTCACCGCTTACTCGGGAAATGAAATCCCCCCCATGACACGTGTGTTATAATAGCTTTCGAGCACAGTTGTGGATTTTTAAACCCTACAGGGTCCGTCGTAGAAGCTATTCACCAGGTGGATTATGCCCTGCCTCGTTCTTCCTGCCTCAGATAAGACTAAAGCTATGATGTAATCAGTGAGGCGTGTACTGAAGGCTTAGGCCGGTGTTTTAGAGACCTTGGTGGTATCCTGTGTGGAGGGGCTAGCTAGGCGACCCGGATGACCGCATGTCCTGTCGGGCTTGCGTAAGAACGTCACTAGTTCCTTACTGAAACCCTACACACGCCTCTTGTTGCGGCTAACAGTCCAGTTGCTAGTAAAGCCGGCCCCACACTTTTCCCATCTCCGAACCAGTTTCCCCTATCCAATTCCTGCTAGCGTTTCAGCTCCCGCCTAGGTTAGTCCCCTTTCAGAGGGCTCTGGCCTCTGGGTATCGAGTAAACAATCTCGTCTCGAGCCGTGCAATGTCCGTGAACGAAAATATTACGGGTTCTGCAACACACATTTAGTGCGCGAAAGTAATGGCAAATTAAAAATTACGCGAACACTGGATTTTTGTCTTGTATATTATCTTTTAGACGGGCACCTGGCAAGTTAATGTGCGTAGCTCAGTGTGTGGGCCTCCGCGCCGTATAAATCTCCGCCGTGTATCGGAACTTCTTAGATAAGTGAGCGATGTGTGTTACGGAGAATGGCGACTGTTGTTCTTGGCTGGGGAAAGGAGCGTCGGCTTGGGACACGTAGGCTACGCGGGAGCCCGGGGGAAGTGTTGCGTCGCGGCGGGAAGTGCGCGGCAAGCGACGCGACGCCCCGGAAGCCTTGTCGACGGCGGGAACTAGAGTGCCGCGGTCACACTACCCCGTCTTCCGTAGCGTGGGCTGCAGTTCGCCACCTGGCCCTGCTTAATTCCTGCCTTCCCCCGTCGTGAGGTTTCGTCCTTTTATCTAGCGTTTACATTTTTATTTGAAGAAAATTTTCGAAATTACTTCTACACCAAACTACTTTTTGACCCAGCAGAGTAGTACATATAGTACATGCACGGTTACTTCTTATTTACCCAGCCCCTACCGAAGTTCTACTTCCAGGATATTCCGCTGCCACATGCAAACAAAACTTGACAGTCTAGAATGTTACACCAGGGACAGCAAACTAAATTTTTTTTTGCACAAGACTTTTTTTTACTAGTCATCGCCAACAGCTATTTTCTCCCCTTTTCGCCGATATTAATAAAGTGAAATATTACAATTTATAAATAAAATATACTTATAATTCAGCCACAAAATGCTTGTAGTACACGACATTTACGGTACAGAAGCACGTAATAAATGGGTTGATTATTAAAACGTTTGGTTCAAAGTGTGGAGTAACCACGAATAGACTATATTGTAGTTTTTCACCATGCCTCGTTAGAGCAGAAAGTTTAATAATGAATGCTGAGTAAAATGTTTCTCAAGCTTACCGATTCAATTATGCTTATCTCGTCGTATGGGAACTTGAGTTGCAATAAGGGAATGCTGCCCTCGACATGGCGATTTATTTGCCCCTTGTTTAGTGGTCCTAGGTCGACTGTAAATGTTTAGTAGTAGCCCAGAGTGTGGAGGTAACGGGGCTAAGTGGCAATTCGTCACCGTGTCGACAACCTCCCGCCCTTGTAATCATTGCGAGCAGCTAGCTACCTGCACGGCGTGGGGATTGTTCTCCGCCAGTGAAAGTTGGCGGGCCCACGGAATGACCTTCGTGCGAGGAAGTTAACACGCACGCTCTTGCCTTGGCGCGCGACTGCTTGTCGCCCTTATGTCTCTGTTTCTACCTGCAGCCTCCCAGCGCTAGACCTCTCCTCGCAGTTCATTTGTATAGCCTATTCACGGTTTCTGCACACTTTTTGGTTAGACCTTCGGAAGAATCGCCCCCCAAGTACGATGTGTTGGGTTGTTCCCAAGCAGGCCACATATCAGCAGTTTTTTTACTCTTGACAAAAAATTTGTGTTTATCATGTGCTGCTAATACCTAGTTAGAAATGGTTCCCGTGCAAGACATTGCACAGTGTGTGCATGCATGTGCTGCTCTGGCCTTTTGGTGCAGTTTTCTAGATTAGCACGTTCGCCTCCCACCGAGGTGAACCGGGTTCAATTCCCGGCCGGGTCACAGGATTTTCGCAAGTGGGAATCGTGCCGGACGATGCCGGTGGTCGGCGGGTTTTCTCGGGATCTCCCGTTTCCCATGCCCCCTTCATTCCGGCGCTGCTCCATATTCGCTTCAATCACCCTCATCGGCTCCCCAGACCTCGCTAAGAGCCGCCCAAATCTCTTAACTCAGTCAACGCTAGCCGTGACTTCAGTTTTACATATCCAGTACAGTTGTGCTGTAAAATGCGTTGACAATCTTCAATACAAGGCCTAGTTGAAATTCCCATAAATTCCGCAACAGTTGTATTTTTCTTATTATAAGCACTAGAATTTGGTAGGCAAGCTGATACTTGCTAAAGTAAAGTTGCATTATAATTGTCACATTTTGGACTTTTCATACACCTGTTAATGCCTTCCAGCTTGATCTCCCCCCCCCCCTCATCATTGTTGATTGCCATTTTAAAAGTGTTGATTTAATATTGTGTGTGCTCGCAATATAACACCCGATTTATGTTACGAGCATGTTAGGCATTTGTGTGTGCTGACTTGAGGTTAAATAACGGGGACTCCATGGTTGCTAACGGGTGTCAGGGACGCAGGTGACGTACTCGAAATTCAAGTGTGTAATATTATCTGTGTCGCCATACATTCTCAGAAGCAGCCCAAAGAATTTGCCCTGAATCTTATAGGTAACGAAAAATAATTTGCGGGATGTTAGACTGGGAAGCAAATGGTTGTATTCTTAGCAGTGTAGACGATGAACAGAAACTGTAGGGAAATTTGGTCGTGCTTTTTGTAGATTATTCACGGTAAAGTGATCAATTTTGAAAGACCCCCTCGTTTGGAATAATAATTAATAAATGTATTATATTTACTTAAGCGTGCGGTGGTATATACAGTGTTTGTTACATGGCAATATTTATTTAAGCTAGATAAAGGATATAACATCGCTGAAAGGAAAAGTGATTAGGCCCTACATCATCGTTGGACTCCTGATGAGGGAGTGGGTGAGACCTTGCCTCAAGTTGCGTGCGCCGGCAGCAGCCACCAGCTGTGTCGCGCCAATGTGGGTTATTGTGGCCGGCCTTGGGGCGCAGGAAGTGTGGTCGGTGTTCCATGCCCGCGCGTCGTGCGCACTGGCCCAGAACGCCCCTTCCTCCTCTACTAGCTGCTCGGCTACACTTGTTCCGCGCGCGTCGGAGCTGCCGGGCGCCCCTGCCAGACCCGCCGACCTTCGACCTAGAGCTTAGTAGGAGCGGCGAGGCTGGGGCTTCTCTTCCACTCTTGACATTCGATAACACTGCGTTTATTTGAAGACGGGGAGGGTTGTTTAACCGAGAGAACGGCTGACTTAAGTTTTATGTTGCGGCCCCGGCCAGCATATGTACTTATTCTCATAAGTTATGACTTGTAACACTTTACGAAATTAAATATAGAACAGTTTGTGGGATGGTAATGTGATGGGTAAAAGGGCATATTACTATTACCTTTCAGTGGTTTTAAATCATCTCTTGATAAAGGATGTTCACGATAAAGTGAGCACTTTCGAAATGAACCTTGGGAAAAATTCGCTGATCCTGCATCCATGTATTTTAATGGGCGTACTGATGACATTCGCCCAGTTAAGTAGGTAACGATGGATAAAAAGTATGTTCATACATTTAAGTGTAAAAGTGAGCATTTTGTAAAGTATTTAGGTTCTTAGTAATTTTACAGTTTCATTTGACCGACGTATGAAAGGAGTTATAAGGCCCATGGCAATGTTATGTTAATTTTACGTAGGCCGGAGGAATACACGACGGGTTTAAAGGTAGATCTTACGCAGGGCTTTCGGAAGTGCTCATTTTACCGTGAACAGCCTATAATACATTTATTATTGTCCATCCTACTCTCGCCATGGCAATAATCTTCACCGAGGATTTTTTGCTGATCGAACTGGTGAAACTATTATATACGTGCATATCCATTTAAATTCATTAGACTGGTAATTTCTTTCAAATTCTAAAATATAGTTTGTAAAAGTAGAGCGCATGTGCATTCATATAATAATTGCAGACCAGATAAAAATTGTGCAGCATTAATGTCTGCCAAATTTTTAATTGTACTAATTGTACCAAAGTTTGCAAGGTTACAATTATGTTATGTTTGATATACAGAGTTCTGTTATTACTGTCCGCATTGGTTTCTTAATGATTTTTTTTTTGCTGTTTTTCGTTGTTTTCTGCTATGTATTGAGTGTTTTTCCAGTGCATAGTAGTTTTGTTAATGAGCTGGTGTATTGCGTGTTGCAGAATCATGGCAGTAGCAACGGCACCGGACGCAGTGCAGCCAGCAGCCACCAGAAAGTTCTCCGGTGGGGGATGGACTCGAACCCACGCGCTGTAGGCTCCCCGCTGCCCCACCAGACCTTGTCGCGCCGCAGCTCCACGCCCGCCACCATCTCCAACAGCGATGTGTCGATCGCGTCGCTCGTCAACTCTGTCAGCTCCCTGCTGCTCGACAACATTCGCGAGCAGAGCGAGATGGTGTCGCAGTCTGGCAGCCAGCACCGCAAGCTCGACCGCAGCCAGAGCGAGCCCGCCCGGGGCGCCAACATCAACACGAGCCGCTACAAGACGGAGCTGTGCCGGCCCTTCGAGGAGAACGGGTCGTGCAAGTACGGCGACAAGTGCCAGTTCGCGCATGGCATGCACGAGCTGCGCAACCTGGTGCGCCACCCCAAGTACAAGACGGAGCTGTGCCGCACCTTCCACACCATCGGCTTCTGTCCGTACGGCCCGCGGTGTCACTTCATCCACAACGCGGAGGAAGCTCGTGGCAGGGGGACTGTGTCCCCCCCGCTAACTCCTCTCTCCACGGTGCGCCCCAAGCCTCTCAGTCTCTGCTCCTCGCACTTCTGCAGCCTCCTGTCGATGGGAGACTCCACCTCGCCCACGTCCAGTCTCAGCCAGAGCCCCACCACGTCGGTTGGCTCCTTCTTCTCCTCGGACCCCGACGTGATCGCCCTGCTGTCGTCGGCTAGCTCACCTCCGCCGTCTGCTACCTCCGTCAACAACGCCTTCTCCTTCGCCCAGGACTTTGCCAGCCCCCTGGTGACCCTGGGTGGCGGGCTGTCACCTCCGCCGTCGCCCGAGGGCTCTCTCTGCAGCTCGCGCCAGTCCCCCACCCTGCTGTCTATGGACACGAGGTTGCCCGTTTTCAACAGGCTCAGCAGTACCCTCGCCTAGACTCCCTCATCCTACCTTCCCCTCCCCTCATCTTCAATATGTATCTTGCATGGTGGTATTACACATCATCTCGAGTAGCGGTTCGTCTCCCTGATTCCATCTATTTATCATTGTCTTCATGTAATGTATTTGTGTGAGAACATTTTCACCATTTGGTATGTTGAGTCGTGTAAGTACGAGATGTATATATTGTCTTTTGTAGCTATTTATAATTTTGTATTGCTTTTTTAGTATGGTAGAATGAAGACTGGTATATTTATTAACTGCATTCCATAGGCGCGGGAATGGAGTGGAGTAAACATTATGGAGGCTGTGGAGAAACAAATTTGATAAGTCATATTTGTATCATTGAAGTGCTCTTATATATACGTATATATGTGTGAGTTATCAGTTTTGTACATGTTTGTGATAAAAAGCAATAAGAAACAAATTTAATTACTTTTCAAGTAATCATTCATGGCAATGGTGATAAATCATGTGATGCACCTTTATAAATATTTTAAAATATATATTGTATCATAGTTTTGTGTGTATTGCGATAATAAGGGCACCAAAAGTAAAAGACACTTCGATTGTATCATTAAGATATTTTTGATGGTATTTTTCAAAGTGAGTGAAAATGCCTTTAGCAAGCACCTGTATTATAATAGGCTAAGTGATAATCCCTTTGATCTGGAAGTTAAATAGTCTGTTATGCTTAAAATATGTTATCGTACATTGCCTTAATAAGGTTGCAGAACTGAAAGGGAAATGTGTTAATTACAAAATCAATATAGCTCGTAGTTTTCAAATGGTATTGAAGTTAATACGACTGTTCGTGCATATTTATTTTATACATGTGTATAAGGGACATAATTATAGATTTCTCTTGAGAGCATATCCTTTTTTTTTATTTGATATAGTTTTCCCATGAGAGCGCAAGTCATTTGATAATGTAATCATATTCCTGGAGGTATCCTGCAACTTTGATTTAACAAATTAGTTGTAACACTCAGATGGTGCATATGAATAAGTACATTGAAAAACTTAATTATGATATTTTAATTTATTTTATTTGCAAATTTTAACTATTTTTATTTTTTAATTTATATGGTTATAGTTCATTTTAGACTGAATCATGTTAAAAAGATTTTTGTGTGTACTACAAAATGTTATATTTGTATTTATATAACTTATTTATATTCAAGAAACGTATTTATGAAGCTAAATGTATGTGAAAGTGAAAGAATGCAGAACACTTTTTTATGCCTTTTTATTCGTTATTCAAATGTGTTTTTGTAATGATAACACATTTGTTAATAAAACGAGTCCAGAGTTGAAGATTTATATAATTCAATCTTTTTCAGTTTTTCTCCCCCTTGTTCAAACTCTCTGCAATAATTTTAAAGTTTTAGAATTTGTATCCGATTTTAATTTCTATGAGTAATGCATAGTGTTAAGTGCATGTTAAACAACATTACCAAAAGATTACCACAAATTGTATTGTATTCGTAAATTATGGTGTGTTTTGTATGTAGTGCAAAGTCAAGACTACTAATTAGATATAAATTTTGAAAAAGATGAATATATAATTTTCCTTTATTTTTCAAAAGTGATTGTGCTTTATTTTTTCTTCCTTTACCCTTGACAAAAGAATTGCTGTTAGTTTAGACTATTCAGTCACTTCCAACAGTTCTGAAGTACTTCTTCAAAGATATTCCTTTGCGTCATGCAAACAAAGCTCCAGTTTGTGCAAAATTATACCAAAGGGCCAATGCACGAAATTTGTGTGCACTTGATTGAAATAGAATTTTGCATTATAATTATTTCTTACTAGGCCTTGCTTTAATTCACATTAATTATAACGTGTGTAACAGTTAACTCGTATGTTAACAGGTATAAAATGCTTGTGATAGGATGTTTTTGTAAGAAACAACACAATTGTATGCAGTGATTTTTCGAAGGTTTAATTCAGTAAATGAAAAAACTGTGAATAGATTGTATATTTATTTTACACAAGCCCATAAGCATACTGCTGTTCAGTAGTATCATACAGTACTGGCGACTTGAAACTTCCCAAGTTTGAATGGAAACTGGTTAATAAAATTTCTTCTTGACAAAGAAGCGCTCATTTTTAAGAACAGTTTTGCCATTGTGCTTTATGTACCTACAGTCCCTGCTGTATTGATGGGTACAATGTCAAATCCTATAGCGTTAATGGTGAAGTGCTTAAATACTGTAATTCCTGTACTTAACCATGAATTATTAACAATGCTTTTCAGCATGTGTGAAGGAATGTTAAAGTATTTCACTAGCACTGTACTAATGTTTCATAGTAACAAGATTTAATACATCTATTTTCAAGTAAGTAACGAGGTTTACTAGGTCTTAATTTCAAGTTATTGATCCCTACCTCCCCAACCAGGGGATTGTCGTCGAGCTAAAAAACAATATTTGCAATGCAATGTTCACATTCTTGAGGTTCTAATGACACTCCTGGTAGTCTGATGAATTTAGTGTGTTCTGTTCGTTCAGTGTGCCAATGGTAGAGGACCTACTGCACAAAAAATAAATGGCCAGTGTTTGAGCATCTTCATGGGTAGTAGTCCGAGATGTTCGATGTTTCTGCACCTTGTTGAGCGATTAATAAGAGTGAATGGAAAACCTGTTTGCGGGAATACAATCGGGTAAATAAATGTTCAGCAAATACTATTTTTTGTCTGAAAAGAAATTATCTATGCGAAGTAAAATTTACCTATGCAGTTTTCTTAAGCAGCAAGAGAAGTACAAAGATACAGCGAGCTTTCATTGAGCGTAATAAAACCCCTATATTTCATATCTAATTTGCATAGTGCAGCGTTAATACTGAAATGCTGCATGCCTTGTGCATAGGAGTGATGAGGTGCTAGAAGTGCATGTAGGTAGTCTGTATGCCTCCTGTGCTGCTTATGGGGGGGGGGGGCATGCCTCCATCCCACTTTTAATGCAGGCGGTGCAGAACATAAAGAACTTTGACTGGAAGTTTTAATGAGTTCTTAAGCTTACTATATGATCAGAAACTTGAGTTTTTTTATTTTTTGATGCATGTCGGAATGGTTCCAAAAAAATTTTGGAGTCTGCTAACCATGATTTTTTTTGTAGTTAGAAGTCATTTGATGGAAATGGGTGATGGCAAACAAATACTCTAATGAAAGATTCCAGAACTCTAATTGTGTTACCGACATAATTTAAATTTAATTTAAACTTGTAGAATAAATAAATTACATTTTGATGGGATGGCAGTATTAGGATGTTTTATCTGTGCAAGGTAAGGGAGATGAAAACATAGTTAAGGGATGTTGGTAGAGTTAATTTACAGCTACAGGAATTTTTTGGTCTCTGTAAGGCACAACAAAATGAAAATCAGTTTGAATAAATGTGCAATTTTCATTCAGCACAGGTTCTGTGCAATATGTTGGTGCATCTTATCCTTCATTTTGCCAAAAAAAAACTATGCCTTGTGATGATGCTGTAATAATATCGAGTGCGTGTTAAGCTTGGTGTGTGAAACAAATGACTTTCCCTGAGGTTAGTAGGGCACTCTTGATTTACTTTCAGGTGCACTTGATATATCATTCCTATGCAAGCTGGCTCTGAAAGATTTACTTAAAAATTCTTAAGCAGCATTTCTGAATACACAAAGTAGAGATTTAAACAGCAGACATGGCATTTCATCACTCAGGCCAGGGCTGTCCAGCTGGTGGGCCGCAGGCTGTTTTTGTACATCACGCGATGGCTTTACGAACTTAAATTTTGTTTAATGTGTTACTTATTTTATTTGGTACGTAAATATTCACCCCACTTTGATTTCTTCAATAAAACTTTTTAATATTAATATTCAATAAAAATATATTTTTTTAACTGCGGCGTGGCCTAATTTAATACCTCGTTTTCTTTGTACAATATATGAAATTTGCCAAAATTATAAACGGCCTGCGACTTTGCTAGAATTTGAGTTTTGCCCCACTGGTCCTTCCAAGTTGGGCATCCCTGCTCTAGCGATTTGAACTTGGCGTAGTACACTAGAAAATACGTTAAACAGAAGATCTGCAAGTTGAACGAGCACATTCGCACAAAGATTTCTGGAATTTTATTTCTTGCACACTGAACTCATTGCAAATTGTTCTGTGGGGTTTGCATTCCTACTATACTATTAGCTTCTGTGTACAAATTATTTTTACACAGAATATTGAAGAAAAGTTGGGAATTATTAAAACAATGGGCTATACGTGGAAATTTGTTTTCCAATACATGGTAAAACAAATTAAATACAGATATAATTTCCATAACTATGTGCAATACCATTTTTAATGAATTTTAGTACCAAATAATGGGCAGAGGATAAAATTCACTCCTGTGAAAAACTGAATCTTTTCTGTCTTATTTTTGTGTCCAATATTTTGAAACATTGAACATTGATGTATAATTCGGGAGTGTTATTGCACGTGTAGCACTGCCGAAATATTAAAAAATTTATGAAGAATATAAATTTGAAATTTCGTTGACTCGAAATTGGTGTCATTTTCGTTAGAATTTTCTTGGCAGAAAGTGCGGAAAAAATGGTAATTTAATAAAGTAATTTATATTTAACTTATCGTTTAAACATGTTGTTCCAATGTTGAGTTAAAATACAATTACATACAACACCACGAAAATAAGCTTGCATGCTTAGTTTTTTTTTTTAATGTTGAGTTAAAATACAATTACATACAACACCACGAAAATAAGCTTGCATGCTTAGTTTTTTTTTACACAATAATGCAGTTTAATATGCTTGGTGTCAAAAATCATAGACATTCAGGGATAAAATCGTAGATATGCAGTACATTGGAGAAAAGGATTTTTTTATGTGGTTGAAAACAGCGAATGTTGACAATACAGCCATAGCAAGATTCGGTGCACAAAAATGAGGCGTACAATTTTTTTCCAGGTCAAAAAATAATTTTTATTATAAAATATTTGGTGGGGTACAAAAATTTTGATGGACACCTTGGTAACCCGAATTACACGGCTCCCGCTCAAGCCAATAACTTTCCAACTGTCCTCGCTGAGAGGAACACATTTTGTTCGCTCGTCTAATATGCTCTCTATCCGAAACATCTGAAGTCTTTCTCGTAAACCAAAAACACATTTAAAATTAATTTGTTGAGCCGGGCTGGGTTGTTCGAACATAATTTCAACACGAAAAAAAGTTTGGAATATGCATACATCATGCAAAAACTTTTGGCGCGTGCGTAACAGAAAGTTTAGCAATTAGGAAGTTACCAATGGGTCAAGGTGTTACAACAAACAGTTTTCCAATATCGCGGACAAACACTAAAGTGTGTCTCGGACTAGGGAAAGTCTTCTTTCGTCCCATCGCAGCTTAGTAGCTTCTATGCCATCCACGTGCATTGTAGATTCCTCGCACGCCGTGGCATGCTCGTAAACAATCCGGAGTCGTTGGGTCCAGATTGTGTGGGTATCATCCCGAGGAGATCTGAACGTGTTTCTGGAGGCTGTGCACGATTATACGCTGCTGTTTTAAATTTGTCTCCGGCACGTTCGCGCGCTCTCTGTTCGATCGCAACAGATCTACATTAACTCCTACCACCCTCACTGCCATATCTTGCAACGTTCAAAACTTCTTGTAAGGTGTCTACATTTATAGGCTCTTCATGGTAAATGAGCACTTCGAATATATTTTGTTTTATCCTTGGACGTTAACTTCAGAGCGCAGTGGAATATATTCACTGTGTATTACTTACAAGACTATTTATTTTAAAAGGTTGGTAATGGAAACTAAGCCTCACAATTGCTGACTTCACCGTGAACAGTCTGTAGAGTATACCCTTGTATTTTAAAAGTACGTCTACCTGATCGGATTCATTACAGTAAACATGGATATCGAAACAGGTTTCTATCTACGTATTAGCTGGAACAATCCTAAAATGTGTGGATAATCTCAACTAAATAAATGCGAAACAAGTGAAACTTAAAATTATTTATCTACATACACCTAATTTATTAGTAGAATCGATGTATAGGCCGTCCACCGTAAAGTGAGCACTTTTTAAGCCCTTCCAAATCCAAATTTTTATTTTAATCCAGTTTTTATATTTAAGCCGTTTTTTTTAATATCAGCATTGTCACGTGACATAAATACGGCGTATACTTTCACCACTCTCAAAAGTTAATGTCGGAGGCTGCAATAAAAATATATTAGTCGTTAATGCGTGTTTGGAGGGCCTTAAAAAGTGCTCACAGCCTATAGCCCTATTGCTGTCACGCGCAGGACTGGATTGGCGTGTATTGTTATCGTAGTCCTGCGTGTAGATGTCATTTTATAAGTGGAAAGTGGAGCAGTTCAATACTAGCTCCTATCGTAGTGCGACTCTTGTACTAGTATGTTAGGGCAGTTTTTGAGGGCACCAGAATGACATTTACATCGTGTGGTCGGCAAGTACCTATGGTTCGTCGCAGCCCAACGCGTCACACTATTGTGGAACCGGCTTAAAGCGCCAGTAGATGTACGGCAAAATTGTTGTTTTTTTCTCCAGGGGCGAGTTCCCCTTAACTCTACGTTCACTGTCTTGGAACTGGGGTTACTTTTGACACCGAGGATAACTTTCGTTTGCACAAGTGGCAGCTCCGAAATAAGTTGCAGCTTTATTAAAATTGGTGCCTGTCAGTAAAGTATACGGTGTGTTCATCTTACCCAAAGCTGTTGACTTGTGCTTGTGGAACCAAATTTCTAAGCGTCTTCAAGTTACACCTCACCACACTGGCCCCTGCCCCAAGTAAGGCGGGGATTACGATGACGTCACGTAACACGTCATAATCATTAAGCACCTTGCCTATTACTATCATTTTACGGATACGTACACGTAAAGAAAAACTTGGCAATATTAAGCTTTTGCGTAATACAAGTTACCAACGTGACTGCACCTCGTGATCTTGCTGGCCAATCACAGTAGAGACGGATGTGTTATAGTAGTGTTTTTTTTTTTTTACTTGCCACGTCTGCTCGTTTTTAATTTATTTGCCTCGTACAGTATGTGATTTTTTTTTCTCGGAAATGAGAACGAATTAATAACTGAAAGGCCAGGATTATTTTTTTTTAGTTAATAAACATTTAGGGAGGGAGCTTTACATTGCCGTATTTCGTTGATGTTTCTCAAGAGGCATACAAAGCAATATTTACCCTTGAGTTTGCAATGTTCAGTACTTCTAAAAAATAAAAAACTATATTTTATTTTCTCGAGCAGATCGAAGTTAATTGCATACGATGTATGCCCATATAGACGTAATACATGTCTTTCATCTCTCGCGGACATTTCGTTCTGGAGGTTATGGCGATCTCCTAAGGGTTGTTTTTGCAATCTTTCTTTCCCACATCAATGTTAAAAAATAGATTCACCTGTATACGATTTGAATTTTTAGTGTTTTCAGTATTAAAAGCAATAACAATTTACCCGACTTATTTATTCATTACACAAATGTTACCTGCTTGCGTGAGGTATCACAATATAGTGCTCCAAGATAAGTTTTACGTAAACATGAAAGAGTAGTGTATCGTGAAGTAGCTCACGGTCGAACACAATTTTACGGTTGTCATTTATCATCTAAAAAGAAATGTCTTAGGCTGTCGTGCATGTGATAGCAGAACACATCCCCATCGTTTGTCTAGTCAAAACAAATGTCCTCGAGCGAACGCGTAATTAAAAACCTACGTTTTCTTGCAAGTAGTAATACCACCTTCACCACCATATCTTCCCTCTGCATGTATAGAAACTTTCCTAGCTCGTACGAAAATGCTTGTGCACACAATATTATTCGTGCGTGTGACTTAATTAGCGTGCGTGTATTTATGGTATGGCTTGCTTCTGAAACCTCGCGATTCCGTTTGAGGAAAAGGTACAGGAAAGCAAAATTAATTGGTGGAAAAAATAAGAGATTTTATTACTTTGAAATGTTTCATCACTTAATTACACTTGAAATCGAACGGCAAGGGAACATTAAATTTTTTTTTTTTTAAGTAAGTCGCGTTATGGTAAAAAAAAAATTCAAAATTCCCCTTTCCTCATTCACACTCGAGTACAAAACATTTCTAAGGCGTGCGAAGATTCTTGCGTGTACGCGAGAATTTTCGTGCGTGTGGTATTATTGACGGTCGGGTGGGGCAGGATTTAATGGCGGATTTCCAACTATTCTGAAGCTATACAAAAATTGTAGTTGCAGTGTATTCCTCCAACTCACGCAATCAAAACTTGACTGAAGTCTGGATTACTACGTCAAAGGTACGACACACACCACGTTTGCGTATACTCGCTGATATTGAGCATGAAAACCGTTTCTTAATGGGCATTAAGCTACCAACCGACACACATGTCTTCTTTGTTTTTTCATTCGCATGTATTACAAATGAAATTATATAACACATGATATAAGTAAAATATAATTTAACCAAAAATGAGATACTTTCATGGTAGAAGTATGAAACGCTTGATAGGTTGTTCACTGTAAAGTGAGCACTTTTGAAGCCCTAGTTACTTTTTTCTTCCAGTCATTTCTCATTCTTGAACCACCTGTTAAAATAAATACTGGCATGTAAGTAATAAACAGAGTGTGTATATTCCACTCGGAAGTTTACGTCTAAGGTTAAAATAGATGCATTTATTGACTATTACTCCAAGTGAGAGGGCATTCAAAAGTGCCCACTTTACCGTGAACAGCCTATACACGACATATTCAGGAAACACGTCATACATGGGGTGGTTTTTTTTTCAAAGGTTGGATTCAGAAAGTGTTTGGATACTGTACGTAAAGGGAAGGGCGATAAACAGCTGGAGAAAGCTTCCGAACGCCTCGTTGCCGCGGGGAAAGTTTACGTCCCAAGATCCCGTGACTACTGTCGCACCATTGTACTGTGACCAAACTCTCTTTTCGAGTGACAGACTTCTTGTTATAGGCTGTTCACGATAAAGTGAGCCCTTTCGAGGCCTTCGTTACTATTCCTTCCGACCATTTTTAATCCTCTAGCCATTTTTTTTTATATAATTAACTTTACGAACATTTATTTTTGTTATAAAAATATAACATTTGTGGCTGAAATTTGTGTGCGTATATTCGATTATTTAAGGTATTTCTTAAATATTATTTCTAATATTTTGTTACATACAGCCTCAGTAATTATAACGATGTTACTTATTGATGGAGTATTTTTGAAAGATGCACTTTCTGAAGTAGCCTATAGACTGTTAACAGTAAAGTGAGCACTTTTGAGGCCCTAGTTAGTTGTTCTTTTCAGCAATTTTTAAAAGAAATATTGCCATGTAAGTAATAAACACAGTGTGTATAATCCAGCGCATTCGAAAGTTAACATCTAAGGCTAAAATAAAATATATTTATCGACTATTATTCGAAATCAGAGGGGTTTCAAAAGTGCTAACTTTACCGTGAATAGCCTATACCAAAAGGTTAGCAAGTCTCGGAACTTTCTGTGGAGTTTTTTTTTTTTTTAGTAGCTTGTCCAATTCTTAGTAAGCGTCCAAGGTAGAGACTGTAGCTAAACGCGTCTCGTCTGAGCCCCATACTACCACACGTGAATTAATTCATGCGAGGAGCATGCATCGCGGCAGAGAAGGACCATTGCTCATGCATCCACTGTGGCTACACTGAAGGGATGAATAACATCCGAATTCTGCTACAGCTAGAGAGCGCTCGGATAGCGCTAGCTATAACACAGTTTTTACTACTTTGAAGTTGTATATTTGTGATATCTATGGCATCTCGGAATGTCAACAATTTACTAGACGAAAATCTTGTTAGAGTTGAGGTTTTACAATTTGTACTTGGCGATGGTTGCAAATAGAAATCCAGATTTCTTGTAAATATGACGTTTGATAGCATATACAAATTACGAATGCAATTTTTTGAATGATTAATGTGTATAATGAAGTTGATTGCTCGGTCAGTATTTTAAACAGCATTTTATTTTATGCGATTGTGTTGGAGTCCTATTTATACACTGTAAAAAAAATTCATCCATTTAAATCAACTATAGTCCATTCCCCACTGGAAGCAACTTTCTCGGAGCCCTGCTAAATATCTACTTTGCAGGCCCGTTTCGTGTCCTTCCGCCAAATGTAAACAAACATCGCCATGTAGCATCTGTCAAAATCAATATTTACATACTATTGTGTGTGCACATGTGTTCGTATACTTTCGCTACACCTAAACATAAACATTGAACTGTGACTTCTACTTTTATACCTGTCAAATGTGTTGTTTACTGTTTACAACTTTTCAAAGAATTCTGTCTTAGGTCTATTTCAAAAACCATTTTGTACGAATATTCACAGTTTAGGCCTATAACAAGATTTAGGTCAGCTTTATGACGTTTTAAATATGTCTGAATCAACGATAGTTCTTACGGTTACGTTACATTAACATATTTGTTTTCCACGACATAGCACATTACACTTAATGCACGTTAATATTTTGGCGCGAATGTGTTAATCACTGTTTACAACTGCGGGGTAATGAGCTGTAGTATTTAACTTTTTGTAATTGATATGTGTTCCGTTATTTCTTTAAAAGGATGGCCTCAGTTCGAATAACGAAGGAATAGCCAGTCCAATGAAAAAGCGACAATATCATGCACGCAACTCGTGTCGCTCATTTTTTGTCATACAGACTTAAAATATAGAGGGTAACATGCACGCAAATAAGCCTACCGTAACATTTCTTCCACTCATATTTATATGTATTGCTACTTAGTGTGTATTGGGTTGATTGAAATTTATTGGGGCTGGGCTTGGTTATTTTGTTGGGATTGGTGGTAAATCACGTTACACGATTGTGTTTCAAATACCCACCAGGGAAAGGTACAACGTTATGATAAATAAATAACTTCGTCATAAAAACCGTTCACATTTAAAACGTATAACTAGTTCACATCAAATATTTGAAATCACCCAAACGCACAGATCCAGCATAACGATCACCACGCAGCCACGCCACGCTATTTCATACGCAACGGTTAACGAAACACACCTTAACAGTATATTTATTACTGCCGCGGGAACACAGATTTATCACAACATCGTAGCTTGCTTAGGTAGGTTAAAAAACGTCTACAAACATGATGCGGTAATTTGAAGTATTTTTCGGAGTAAGTGTAATTTACGCTTCGTTTGGTAAAACAGCAACACACCGTGTCATGGCTCTCCACGTCTACCAACTTCACTTTGTTTCTGCCCTGCCATCGTATCTAAATATTTTAAAATAAGTATTCGAACATTAAAATATGTTATCAGTTGTAAATTACAAATTCAAGAATCATTATTTTGCTGTAATAAGTATGAAATATGCTACAATTGATAACATGTATAATGTTGTTGCTTACTAGCGAAGGGAAACTTCCCGAGTGCGAAAGAGACAAGAGAGAGAGAGAGAGAGAGAGAGAGAGAGAGAGAGAGAGAGAGAGAGAGAGAGAGAGAGAGAGAGTGGCTCAGCCGACAGTTCCTTTCTCGCTCGATAAAACAACACCGTACTATTACGGCCTACTCACGATATTCTCCGCTGTTATTTTAAACTGTAAAAATGATATATGTTGCCATCGGAGCTACCTAAATGTTTCAATAGGCACCGTTCAATTTTCAAATAATATACTAAAAAACTAGGTTAAAATAATATTTTAACTGTGAACTATTTCTTACCGCCCGTTGCCAACACGTCGCTGCTCTCGCTGTTGTTAATTCATATTTAATAAGAAATAAATATTACAAGTTATAGAATATATTAAGGTAAAGTTTCATTTATTCAATAATACAGTACTTTAAAGTTAACTGCAGTGTAATATATTTGTGGAATACAGGTTATTGAAAAAATAAATTGACCTGCTATGCTTAGAGTGTTTTTTTTCAAAGGTTGATTTTTATAAATCGCTTCCAATCGGGAATGGACTATAAAATCAAACGCGCAGCCACACCACGTGCGCGAAATCAGTGTAAACCGTAATATAAACAAATGACGAACGAATTCCGTAGCTAAGGGATGTGTGGATGTGGCAGCGGATGCGAGTGTCGTATCCCTCGGCAGTGGACTCGTGAAGATATACATCGGCATTCCTAGTGAGAATTCGGAAACTGAGCCAATATGGACACGTCGACTAGAGTGCACTTTCTATGGATCCCTTACCCTAAGGGATCTATTATGCCAGTACTTGAAAACAGCCCATATCTAACGTATAACCAAGAAGAGAGGGAAAAACGAGCAAAGACGCCGTAAAAATTCGTTCGACAGGAAAGAATTCGAAGTCGTTTCACGCATAAAAAAATGCTACAGGAGACAGATACGTGGGAATCATGATCTTTATTACAGGCTGTTTACGGTAAAATGAGCACTTTTGAAAACCTTGCTTTAGATCTATTTGTATGCATGTTGTGTATCCTTCCACGTTATGTAAAATTAACATTGCTATGTGCATCACTTATTCATGCGCCGGGCAACTGTGAAATTATTAGAAAACAAAATATTTTAAATCTGTTAACTTTACACGTTAATGCTATAAAAAAAAAGGCGAAAGAAATAATTCAACTTTTCACAAATGTTTACCTAACACTTTTTATTCGATGTGAAGATATGGGACTACTTTCCCTCCATTGCTAGCAACTATACTGGACGCATGCCACTCAGTGCGCCCGTTGAAATATTTGCAAGCAAAGGCAGTGAATTTTTTTCCGAAGGTCGATTTCAAAAGTGCTCACTTTATCATGAACAGCCTTTAGTCCTGCATACTGTTGAGGCTGGAGAAAATTATGCTGCACGTCAAGCGATGTCCTTTAATCATGTCCAGGCCGCTGAAAATCACAATTTAATGGAAAAAAATATATCATTCAGCGACGAGGCGACACTCCACGCTTGTGGCTTTCTCAGCAAACACAACTGCCAAATGTGGGCAGACGAACAGCGAAATGCGACCTTTGAACGGACAAGAGATGCGTCCAAAGCGAGTGCGTGGTTAGACATGACTCAGCGGCACAGGCGACAATCAATTGGCCCCGTTTATTTTTTTTTTTAAGGAAGCAACGATTACAGGCAACATTTACGTTGACGTGTTAGAAGTGGTTTTTTTTTTTGGCGACTCGGATCACAGCAAGACGATGCTGTCGGAACTTTTGTGTTTCGACAAGAGGAAGCACTACCGCGTTTTGCGAACATTGTTTCGTGATTTCCTTAACGGAATCTTTCCACGGAGTTAGACAGGCGGAGGCTTGCAACGCATCTGTTTACCGCGGACCCCAGACTTAACCCCGGTCGATTTCTCTGCGCGGGGCTACATACAATCGCTGGTGTGTCGAACTAGGGTTCGAGATCTCGCAGATTTGATACATTGGACTAGACGCGCGATTGGTGCCATTACACCGCATTTGTTGGCGAATGTTTTTCGATCGTCCTTAAAACGTTGACGGCTCCACTTCGAAACGGAAGCGAGTCGTGTTTGAAGTAAGGTAAAGTGGTGTGTTCACGATAAAGTGAGCATTTTTGAAATAAACCTTAGAAAAAAGCCACTGCCCCTGCATGCATATATTTTAATAAGCTCATTGAGTGACATTTGCGCTGTAAAGTTGGCAACGATGGATGGAAAGTAGTTCCATATCTTGACGTCGAATAAAATGTGGTAGGTACCCATTTGTGTTAACCTAAAATTATTTATTTCGCGCTCTGTTTTTTTTTTTAATGCATCTAAGTGTAAAAATGAGCAGTTAAATAAAGTAATTACTTTCTTAATAATTTCACCGTTTAATTTGACCGATGCATGAATAAAGTGATGAGGGCCCATCGCAAAGTTAATTTTACATAAGGCGGAAGAACACACAACGTGTATACAAATATATCTTAAGCAGGGCTTTCAAAACTGCTCATTTTACTGTGAACAGCCTATAGCAGTGTGTGCATAGGTTTATTACCGCCATAAAACTTCGTGTCGTTTTCGGCCGTTTGCACAGAAGTGGATAGAGACGTTATAGTTATCCTGTATGTAGACGCACACAAAGTTTCGTAGTCCTGTTTCCATCGCTATTCCACTAGACTGCAGGGGTTCCCAAACTTTGGTTTATCACGCCTCTCTTCTGCAGCAAATAACTACGCTCCCGCGTCACTACTTCATCAATGCAAGGGTAAGACATAAACAAATAAAAGTCTCAAAGGTTTTATTTAACATTAAATTTTAATGCTCATTGAACACAAATGGTGGTGAACGAATCAATCAATGCGACGGATGAGCTTGCATATTTTTAACAAGGTTTCCAATTCTTGGTCGAATATAAGAAATTTGCACAACATTAATCACTGGTAATGTCAAGTTTGCTTCTACTTGGCGACACTTGGTTTTGTCGTTTTGTAATAGCTCCAGGTATTTATACTGCAGTACGAATAAAAGAGTTTGATTTTATTTACTAACTGTACAAGTGAACAGCTCGGCGCCCCCCCCCCCCCCCACTTTGAAAGTCAATGGGGGCGCCCCCTCCCTTGGGGTCCCGCTACATTGAAAATCAATTCGGGTACCACCACTTTGAAAATCAACGTGCGGCGCCCCCCTCCCTTGGGGTGCCACCACTTTGAAAATCGATTTAGGGGGGGGGGGGCGCCGCGCACTCCACTTTTAAAATCAATGCACTAGAGTACTCCGGGGAAGTCCTGGCCTCTGGAGGGAATGGCGTGTAAACATCCTCACCGGCGTTACCTCTAGTTAAACTGCTGTGGGGGAAAAAACGCTCATAGCCGGAAGCGACGACGATCATGAAAGCGGCCTGTTTTCATGCGAGTTTCCCACGCCTCGTCTGTGCATGCGTTGCCAGAGGCTTAAAAAAAAAACCAGATCAAGGGTTACTGCGTGGAAAGAGTGCACGAGGGCCGAATTTAAACTATAGTCCATTCACGGTTACTTCCAAATTTTCTGAAGCCCTGCTGAAGTTCTATTTCCAGGACATTCCTCCGAACCATGTAAAGAACGCTCGACCAAGTCTATATAAGATTACACCGAAGGGACAACACACCGAATTCAATCGCACTCGGAGTAATAATATTTTGCATAAGAACTATTCCTTACTAGATATTACCAACACGCATATTTTCTCACTGTTTTTATTCCTTACTAATTTTTAATTACGTATTATAATTTATAAAGCAAATATAAATAAAAATCCGATTTTTCGAAAAACAAGATACTTACATATAAAATGCTTGTGATACATAACATATTTAAGGAAAAACCAAACACGTTATGCATGGAGTAATTTTTCAAGAGTTTATTTCAAAAAGTGCGTAGAAATCGCGGATAGACTATAGGTAGAGAGTGGTTTCCAATGGACCAATGCGTCCTACTGTACAATACGGAGAACTCAAGTTGTACACACGCTTCCAAAAGTGTCAGGGAATTACGATTATTGTCACATATGAATGAAGAATGAATGCACGCATGTTGTAACATTATAAGCTATTTTGCTTGATTTTACTTATTTTAAGGTGTTTGAAAAATAATTTGTAAAAAGTATGTTTAATCACAATGTAAGCATATTTCCATTTTTAATACTTCGGAAAAATGCCCATATATTTAATAATACCGTCGTAATAATTACTCTAATTCTATGTAATCAATAATGATTCATTATTATTAAAAACAATTCTAACGGCCGATGTTATGCACAATTTCAGCCTGATAAGTCTTACTTTTATAACTAAAATATAAGCTTATAAAATCAAGGATTAAATAAAACTTTTAACATTACTGGGTACATGCTCTTTATGATCAAGTGGGCACTTTTAAAATCAATCTTTGACAAATGTCACGGTTCCTGCCTGCATATATTTAAATGGCCACGAAGACTGGCTTGCTCCCAATTAAGTTGGTAACAACGGAGGGAAAGTAGTCCCATACTTTAATATTGAATTATAAGTGTTACTGGAACATTTACGAATACTGAAAATATTACTTACTTTTACAGATTTTTTTAATGCATGTAAGTGTAAGAATAATTATCATATTTGTAAATTAATTACGTTTCCAATAATCTCACTTGACTGACGCATGAATAAAGTGACCTGGCCCTGTGGAATATTAATTTTAAATAAAGAATGCCAGGTAATTTGCGGATACGGTCTGCTCACCACACGAATCTTATGGTCAAAAATAAGTAGAAAATACTCTTACGTAAAAATTTATTAGACGCTTCGTTTACGAGAAAATCCGCCATGAATGTTCCAAAAACCACTTTAGGGAACATGTATTCCAGTTATAGACTGTTCACAATAAAGTGAGCACTTTATTTAAGGCCCTTCCAACAGGCATTAACCACTATTAAATAGGTTTTATTGCAGCCTCAGACATTAAATTTTGAATGTGGTGAAAGTATGCACCGTATTTATTAGTCACGTGACGATGCTGATATTTAAGAAATTGCTTAAATAGAAAAACTGACTTAAAAGAAAAATTAGGAAGGGCCTTAAAAGTGCTCACTTTACCTTGGATGGCGTATAGATAAGGGTGAGATGATGTGGCGATGCTGAAATTAATGTGTCGTCGTAAGACGTACGTACGGCCAAGGGATAGAGCCGAAATTAGTAGTGCTAAGGCCATGGAGTTCACATACAGTGAGTACTGGGACATGGCAGTGACCCATGGGTGCATCCGGCAGCTGAGCTCCGTGCATGCTGCATGCATTAATAATGCGAAAAAGTGCATTGCTATGGGCAGAGCAGTCTTCGGACAACCTATTACAACGTCTCGACGTTCTGTATGCTGTTGGAGTACGCTGTGCTTAACGTTGGGTAAAGCCATTTCATCTGCTTTGTTGTTTTTTCTCGTAAACTAAGGCCCTTGCGTATTTTTACCACAGAATATTTTCTACTTACGTTTGACCACATATTCGTGTGGTGCAGTCCGTACCCGCGAATTATCTGACAAACTGTATAGTGGACGAATACGCAATGCGCATACAAGTAGATCTTCAAGGCTATCAAAAGTGCTCAGTTTGCCGTGAACAGCATATATGAATATTTTCACCCACAACCATAGTAATTATGATCGCCCTACTTGACCACGGTTTTATACTGCAAAATGTAGAGAAGTGTTGGGGAGAGAGAAACCGATAAGCTACTACAGCGCTTGAGCGCCGATGACGGTAAAGCGAGGTGCGTGTGGAGAACCCCGAGAAAACCCACCGACCTACGGAATCGTTCGGCACGATTCCCACGCGCGACGGGAATCGAGCCCGGTTCGCCTAGGTGGGAGGCGAGGAGTCTGACCACTACACCACCGCGGCCCCCTTGAAACAGTAGAGCATCGAAAACTAGCCTAGATTTCGATGAAGGGTAAGTATAAGACTGACGAGAGCAGCCCTGGACTTTTGGAATTGTGGGGTTGTGTTGGGGCAGGCTAGTTCAAGGAAAACTCGTCGTGACATGCAGTTGTTAACTCGTAACCAGAGGAATGTAAGTATAAGACTGAACAGAGCAGCCCTGGACTTTGGAATTGTGGGGTTGTGTTGGGGCAGGCTAGTTCAAGGAAAACTCGTCGTGACATGCAGTTGTTAACTCGTAACCAGAGGAATGTAAGTATAAGACTGACGAGAGCAGCCCTGGACTTTGGAATTGTGGGGTTGTGTTGGGGCAGGCTAGTTCAAGGAAAACTCGTCGTGATATGCAGTTGTTAACTCGTAACCAGAGGAATGTAAGTATAAGACTGACGAGAGCAGCCCTGGACTTTGGAATTGTGGGGTTGTGTTGGGGCAGGCTAGTTCAAGGAAAACTCGTCGTGATATGCAGTTGTTAACTCGTAACCAGAGGAATGTTACGTAGATTGACCAGATTTCCTGCTTTTCGTAGGGGCCTTATTCCCCCCCCCCCTCCCAAAGCTTTGTCCTGAGGTATGCTGAAGACCAAACAATGTCATGGAATGACCTTCTTTGGCCAAATGTCCTGCTACGTCTTGTGCAAACAGCTCTGTGTATAAAGGTGGATTCATAGTATATTTGTAATGTACGTAGGTACTTGTCTGACGTTCAAACGAAAATGTAACTTTGCGAAGCGAGATTATTATTGTGCGCTTTGTTTTTGCAGGCTTTATGTAAAACATGGTACAAATTTGAAACATTGGCCAAAGAAAACAGAATTTCGTCTAATGATGACTTAACCTTAATACTTCTAGTTAAAAGAATAAATTTTTTACTAAGTCGGGTATTCTGATTGTTTGAGAGCTAAGGCGTGCATACGTAGAAGTTGACATACTTTGCTTCTCTTTTCTACGCATATACGCTAAGTGTGAATGTGAATGGATGCATTTATATGTGCAGTGTTCAACTTCTATTTACACGTACATACGCTACTTGGAGGTTGTGAATCCATCTGGAAGCTTCAAGCTGTCGAGAAAAAGCGAACTCCATCCAGAGACGTTCCCATGTGTCAGGAACAGTAGTCTATGTGTAGTGTCCCCTAGGGCGCATTTGTGCTCTTGGCGTGAATACGGACAACTTTATCGACACTACGGCATAGCCTCTTCCCGGTCGCCATTTTGGGGGAATTGGGTTATAACAGCAACACTGCGACGAGTCCGCCCATGGGCAAGGATTGAGATGCACTCAATCGGCACGAAGGTGCATTCAGTCAACACCTCAGTTGACCAGCTCCCAGCGCCGATATGATAGCGCCATCTGCTCCACTCCCACATCCATCTGGGAGTCTCCGAACCCAGAGGGACCCGTGGTCCCGCCGAGACAGTACCCGACCTCTACTGTTTCTCCAGTACAGTGCCGGAGCTACTGTATGTCACACATTGCGTCGACACTTCTCCAGGCCTCCCTCAGCTTGCCTTGCCACCACGCGTCCAAACTCAATGGATCGGACACCCGAGATAACCTCAGGTGGGGCTGTTCCGATCGCCCGTGTTACTATCTTAAATTTCCATAGCAGTAGCCGGTAGCTTCACCATGCCATTTAAACATCTTGCATTTCTTCACAGGGAAATCCAGATATTTCGGTTCTGTGGCCCAACGGCCTGAGCGTGTGAATATGGGCAGCGGTATAGTGACGTCATGACCTTGACGCACTTGTCTAGGGCACAGGGACAGGTGAGGGTTCCTTGTCCGGTGACTTTGGTCTCAGCCAGTTCAGTGTCTTGCGCAATTAGCCCATTCGCGGTTTCTTCGGCCTTTTTGAATCGAACCTTTGAAAAATTTCCGCACGTATGACGCGTTTAGCTATTTCCTAAATACGCACTGTATCACAAGCATTTTGTACTTGTGTTCATAAAAGTTACTTTTTTTTCCTGTTGAATTGAAATGTTATTAATATCTTATCTATAAATTATAATGCTTCATTGATAAATAATTCGAATAGAAAACAGGTATGTTGGTCACGTCTAGTGAGAAATAGTTCTTATACCAAATATAATTACAACTGAGTGCGCACGAATGGAGTATGTTGTCCCTCTGGTGTAATTCTCCAGACTTGTTAAGCTTAGTTTGCACGAGGCGGAGGAATATCTTATAAATAGAACTTTAGCAGGGCTTCAGAAAAGGTAGAAGTAACCGGGAATGGATTATAGAAGCACTGAGGCATGTACTGCCGCCGTCGATCTCTCATACACATCTGGAGGCATTGCCGTCTCGAGACCAGGAACTGAAGTTTCCGTAACTCGTTTAACCGATGGAAAAAATGGGGAAGGGGGGGGGGGGGCAGAAGCTGAGAGGTTAGCCCGCTCGCCTCCCACCAAGGCGAACCGGGTTCAATTTCCCGGCAGTGTCACTCTCCCGGATTTTCTCATGTGGGAATCGCGCCAGGGACGATGCCGCTGGTCCGCGGGATTTCTCGGGGATCTCCCGTTTCCCCCGCCCTTTCATTCCGGCGCTGCTCCATACTCACCTTGCCTCACCTTCATCGGCTCTCAAGACCCCGATCTTAAGCGCATCCCAGATCTCTCCACTCACGTTAAAGGAACAACGCACCGAATTTGTGCGCCATCAGTTTAATTATATTTTGTTTGGAAACTAGTTCTTATTCAAGACGACGTGAAATACTCTATAGTTCAAAACACGCCTATGTCCAAAATGTACTTTGCAGTATTATACATTAAAAGAGATTTCGTTAACTTAATTAAAAAGTATTAACATTAAGCCATTGGTGAATGTTGGGTAAATAAAATTATTTATCCTCTATATATAAAAATATTTAATAGTTTCTTTTATGGGAAACACGCTTTTTCTCGTATATGTCTGTGTAGGGAAAAACTGCGTGTTTTAAGTGGTAAAAATTAATATTTTAAATAATAATTTAGACCTTTTAAAAATACTGTTCTGAAGGTTTTAAGTTTTTTTTTTTGTGTATAGAAATCTGTGTTTCAAAATAGCGTATAGTTCTGTTGTAATTTGCTAGTAAAAATTAACATTGGTGGTAAATGGAGGCAAAATGACTCCCACCGACTCTTGACACAAGCCTGCCGGGCTGCAAACTTAAATTTGTAAACCCAATCAAACGAGTGAGTGAAGAGATTTGGGCGGCTCTTAACAGCGAGGTCTTGAGAGCCGATGAGGGTGATTGATGTGGGAATAGAGCAGCGCTGGAATGCAAGGACGAGGGAAGCGGGAGATCCCCGAGAAAAACCCGCCGACCAGCGGCATCGTCCGGCGCGATTCATATTTGTGATGTGATTTTCTAGATTTGTCTAAGCTTTGTTTGCGCAAGGCGGAGTAATAGCTTGAAAGTAGAACTTCAACAGGTGCTTCAGAAAAGTTGGATGTAACCACGGATAGACTGTACAACCCGAGTCGCTGCTTAACGACAATTCCGCATTAGCCTTGGCCATGCAATTTATAGCCCATTCACGGTTACTTCAGCCTTTTCTGAAGTCCTGCTAAAGTTCTACTTCCAGGATATTCCTCCGCCGAGCGCAAACTAAGCCTGGAGAATTACACTAGAGGGATAACGCGCCGCATTCGTGCACACTGAGAGTAACTGTATTTTGTATAAGGTCTATATCTCACTAGGAGCTACCAACACACCTATTTTCTCCCTGTTTTTTTTAAATTCAGATTATTTATAAATGAATCATTATAATATATAGATCAAATATGAATAACATTTTAATTTAACAGAGAAAAAAAACTAACTTTTATGAACAGAAGTATAAAACGCTTGTGATACAGGGCGTATTTAGGAAATAACTAAAAACGTCGTACATAGTGAGATTTTTCAAAGGTTTGATTCAAAAAGGTCGAAGAAACCGTGAATGGACTGTAGAATCCAGCCTTGCACGTATTAACCGGGGTGATTTCTCCGTATGGCGTTTGTGAAGAGAACCGGCAGGTGATTGGTAGACTTCACTGACGCTTTACATACCAGGCTTGTTAACCAGCTTTTTTTTTTTTTTCAAAGTTAGGGCTAACCAGTATATATAGCAGATCTACGTCAACTTCCAGAAGGACATTATCTGTATATCGTTGACTTGATTCTAAAACAGGCCATAAAATCATGAGTCAAAATGTTTTTGTATTTATAAAAAATATTTTCTAACGTTTTGACGTGAATACGTCTTTACATCTGCGACCATAGTGGGAGGCAATCCAGAAACTCCGATGATAAAATCGGGGGATACAGTTTGGCATTGCAGCTCCGAATCTATCGTCTACATAAAAAATTCAATTACACCACTCGATAGCCAAAGGATCAAAGATTATGTTACGTTGAGTGAGGACTGCGAAGCATCGTGTGCGGCCGTTGGATGTGCGTTGGAAGGGAGGGGGTGGGGGACACAATTTTGAGTTCGTTTCGCCGCGTTTCATAACTTCTGCGTTGTATAACTTTTGACTAGGCGAAGCTACAACGCTCGTTTACATTCCAATCAACAGCTCTCATCAAGATCAATCGATTGCGTGCATAAAAACATTTTCGTGGCGTGGTTATGTTGGAATTGTTTGAGTTTAATGTAAAAAATTAAGAAAACTTAACACACTTTCTGTCCGTCAAAAAGGCCAAGTCGAGATACAGAAATAGTATACGGTTAGAAAGAGCATCTCAAAAGCAATCCAGTGATACCCATAAAACCCCATATGATCGAGTGAAGCGGTGCCGGGAACGTAAAATAAACATCAAAGCGTCCGAGTGCAACGTCACGCAAAACAAACGGCCGTGTCCCCAACACAGTCAAGCCCATTTTTTTCTTTTGTTTTTTAATACAGCCTATTTAAGTGTCTATAAAATTTTGGAAAATTTTATCCTTTATTTCTTATAAGACTTAAAATTTTCTATAACTTCATAATAACTACGAGTGGACGGTTTGCTGTGCCCTGACCGACCACGTGCACCTCTCGACCTGGATTCTTGTCGACAGATTAGGGGCGAAACTGTCTGCCAACACACCCGCATGACCAAAATACCTGCAGCCAGACGGCGCCCACATCGGCCACTCACTCCATGTAAACGCTCTGGAGCCAGAGAGGCAGGTAATCTCCATCAACACGTCTTACGTCGCAGTGAGTCAGGACGAAGCGCCAACCTTGCTCCCCACTCTCGCTGATTGTCATCTGCCCGCAATCTCGGCACGGCGATCTGGGGCCAGCGGTAATGCTGAAGTGAGTGCAGAGTGAAGAGATTTTGGCCACTCTTAAGGGTCCTCCGTACTGAAACGTTTTCTGTGAAATCGTTGTTACCGCGCAAACGCGTGTCTCGGTAAATAAACGTTCTGAAAATACCAGAATTTTGCCAGAAAGGATAAAGAAAACTATTGTCTATATCGCTATCTTTCTACTTTTATCACATTAAGTGTATTAATAGAGAGAAAAAATCGTGAAAATGGTCGAATATCGCATTTTAATGCTTGCCTATGAAGTTTCTTTAAGCGGCAAGAGGAAAGTACGATTATACGCAGGTAGATTGATCTGTGTACTTTCATCGCGTGTAATAAAACCCCACAGTTACAGATCTAGTTTACACAGTGAAGCGTTAGGACGGAAACCTTGCGCATAGGAGCGATGAGACGCTAGGCGTGCGTGTTAGTGTCGCCCGTATCGCTCCCTCGCTTCTTGACCTTAAACGCGCAGGTACATAGGACCCCTAACAGCGAGGTCTTGAGAGCCGATGAGGGTGAAGTGAATATGGAGTGACGCCGGAATGAAGGGAGACGGGAGATCCCCGAGAAAAACCCGCCGACCTACGGCATCATCCGGCACAATTCCCACTTGCGAAAAAATCCGGTGACCCGGCCGGGGATTGAGTCCTGTTCGCCTTGGTGGGAGGCGAGCGTGCTAATCGCTCATCCACCGCGGCCCCTGGAGGGGAGGGGAGACTAAAGGTGCCTGCATTGCGTAGTGTTTGAAATATGTAATCTTGCGCCCCCAATGAGCTGACCTACGAAAAGGACACGCACTTCAGACGAACCCTGTTAAATGCTTTCAGAACGTTGGGCACTGAGTAGAAATAGCCTACCAATTCCGAGCACTCCAGCGTAGCTCAAAAACTGCTTTTCCAAAGCGCTACATCTCAAAATATACGCGTCAGATACGTACAGAAATACTCAAGGTTCCTGCTTAAAAGTACACGGGTCCACAATTCCGACCCCCCCCCCCCCCCTCCTCATCCGCCCAAACGTTCGAGGCACAGCGATACGGGCGACAATGACACGAGCACCCAGCGCTCCATCGCTCTTACGCCCAAGTCGCGCTCTTACGCCAAGGCGCTGAACCAGCGTGCAGAAATAACACACATTAACTCTTCCTGTTAAAATGTTGCTTTAAAACTGCTCATCTTGAGAGGGCACGGGACATAAACTAATGCTATTGAGGTTTATCGTATTTTACAAATTATATGGAAGCCGATAGAGAAAACAAAGAAAGGAAACCATACAGAATAATTTTTACAAACTACGAGAGAAAATATTTTACCGGAGTGACGTTATTCTGCCGAGATATTTCTGACGCCGTCAATTTTTGTGTTTTTTCGTGGCGCAATACATTGTGCGAAATTGATACAGTAATACTACAAAATACTTGGTCGTTAAGTTGGCAAAACCTATTATCTAGGATTGCCATTTTTCCTTTTTTTTCTATATTGGCTTTCAGAAACCAGTAGACATCAATTTACGTATTTGGTGATAATTTATGTCCCACGCTCCCTTAAGCCACTTGCCGGCTCCTTATGAACCAATCAATAGCATACAAATAAGTTCCTAACAGAAAACGTATATATTACACGTTATTAACTATAGGAAAATAAGTTTAAAAAACTTATTGAAGATTAATAAGTTAGGGGATCATATGTTACAGTTTTGATATATTATGCAATCTGAAATGTTGGGAGCTGCAAATTGAATTAAGATTAAAAGGAACTAGAATTTTAAAGTCGGAACAATATCAGCATTGTGACCTTGCAGATGTTTACACGAGTCGGGTGTACTTGGAAAGAATATTCAACAATGGTGGGAAGCATGGGTTCCTTTTCTGAGAAAATAGCGTATACTTTCAGCAGTGTACACACGCCTCTTCAGCTCCGTGGGTGCCGCCCCATTAACAGGAAGTATTAAGAGACAGAGAAGGTTGTTTGCTGGGTGTGGCAGACACTTGTTTTTCTTCGCCTGTCATCCGACCATTCTAAACGGGCTGTCGCTTACCACCCGGGACTTGCGGGATTAGCGAGAGTGCAGGCGTACAGTTCTTCCTCTCCGCCGCACGTGTTCCGCCGGAAGTTGAGCTTACGTTTTATCCAGGGGCGAATTGCGGTAAGTGTAATTCTGTTCGGTTTAGGAACAAAGTGAATTTTTCTCATGGTAGATCTCGGAATAAAACGGTTTTCGCAATAGAGCGTCGAGCATCGAGAACGTTGCCCGAGCTACGAACATCGCTTGCCGCCAGCGGCGGGGAATAAGAAGAATAACATTTCTGTACTTCATAATAAATCAACTGGCGAGAAGCTGAGATGAAGAACAAATAAAAATATAAACTTTTGCAGTTATATTAATTGAAGTCCAAATTTATATCAATTTTACCTACCTTTAGGAAAACAAAAGTAAGTTTTCCGATGGCTGAAGAGTCGTAATTGTTCTACAACATCATTTTGAATTTTAATATAATACCTTTATTAAATAAAAGCGTTTATCACAAAAAAATTAACAATTTTACCAACTAAATGGCAAGAAACTTCATTGCCTTTCGTTCGTTTTCAGCATATCATTACAAGCTTCCTTGCAGGATACCAGATGGCAGCACGGTGTGCGTCGCCAGCGGGTGGCTCTATTGTGAAGACGCGACCGACGATCGTCGCTGGCGGCGAGCGTCGGTCGCGACGTGCTGCATCGCGACGCTCTATTGTGAAAACCGTTTAAGAGGAGTGTGAAGTGAAACATTTTTTGTGAAATCGTTGTTTGCGCGTATTCGCGTATCACGAAAAAAACTATTAACTATGCCTCTATGTATTTACTTTTAACATATTAAGTGCATTCACGGAGAGAAAAAAATCGTGGAAATAGAGAAAAGTACAAACATAAGGAAGTTGTTTAATCTGTGGGCTTTCATCGCATGTAATAAAATCCCACACTGTTACAGATCTGATTTACACAGTACAGGACCACGACGGAAACACTGCACGCCTTGCGCATAGGAGCGATAAGGCACTAGGCTTGCGTGTTAATGTCACCCGCATCGCTCCCTTGCTGCTTGACCTTGGACGCTGTTAATTAAAATTTTATGCTACGTAAGTAATAAAAGATAAATATTTTACTTTGTTATTTTATATTTGAATTATGAATATTGCCGGATGATGCCGCTGGTCGGCGGGTTTCCTCGGGGATCTTCCGTTTCCTCCGCCCTTTCATTCCGGCGCTGCTCCATACTCACCTCACTTCCTGGATATCAAGTTCTGTCTTGGGATGCCTTCACATCAAAATGCGACCATCGTTGCGAGAAATGTATAAAAAAAATGTCGAGTTTACTGTCATATGAGAACAAAACTATGTCCCAGAAGTTCTGATCCTTTCCTGCATAGTCAAGTCGGGTGAACGTGCAGGCCAAGCAATCGGGTCTCCTCGGCCTATCCACTGTTGGCCAAAACGACTCCGGTAGACAACTTCCTGTGGGGCCACATGAAGGGCTTGATTTACCAGACCTCTGTGGAATCAGGGGAAGACCTGTTGGCGTGGGTTATGGCTGCTGCGGATCTTGGATGTCCAGGTATTGGTGATCGTGTGTACCAGAACATGGTGCTTAGGTACCGTGCTTGTGTAGCCATCGGTGGTCGTCACATCGAGCCCTTCTTGTAAGTGGACCCAGAAGATAAACAACGTACAGTATGTTGCAGACGCGGGACAGATCAACATGTGATGTAGTGGTGTTTTGTTTGTCGCGGGGAAACGGTACGTTTCCGCCTATAAGTTCCTATGCAAAACGTAACCGTCTTGGCTCCCCTACAAGCCCTTACAATGTGTAATGGGAATTTAGACACACACTGTATATATTTTTTGGGGATATTGCGATTTTTGTTTATTGTAATAGACACAAGTGCTTGCAATGAGAACCCTAGTTGTAAGCTATGGAGACCCGCTAAAGGCCATATTACACGGTACCAGATTTCGTAAAAGCGTGCGCAAGGTCTGCCATAGCTGCCGTTATACCGGCCTGTACGGTATCCGTCATGGCATTTTTCGCCTGGCGCTGCCAGATTTCAACACAGGTATGGTGATTGGACCTGTCCTATTTTCCGTGGCAGGTTCCAAACCTGCTGTCGTACCTGGCCAATCACATTGCAGTTTCAGAGCGTAGGGCGCTCCCCGTGGCTACTACTTGAAACAAGTTGATGAAGAAACTGAAAAGGACGCCCCCATCTTGAATTTGCATCCGTGAGGTTGAAACCCTGTCAAATAGGTTTAAATACGACAACGACGAATAATATTGCCGATGACAACTTTTAATTACTTTTTAAAACAGTTCCAAATACTTAAAATATTATCTATTGCATGAAAAACTTAATTATAAATTGCGGTATCTACCTTATATAAACTCAGAATAAGTTGCGTCGCCCGCGGGCACTTTGTAACTTTTGGACATGAGTTCGAAACTTCGTCGGGCCCAAATTTTTTTGTCATTAAATTTTACATGCGGATAATATCCCGGTACATATAGAAGAAAAAGAACTATATTATGCACCGGTCAGTAATTTTCGTCAAAATGAAAAATAACACACACGTACTCTAGTGACGGCACGCCATTTTCAAGAAAGAGATCGAAACTATACTAGTCAGCAAATCATTTATGTAAAACATGAATAGTAATATAGCAGTATTAAGATATGCTAGCTAGCACTTCTATAGGCCTACGCAAGTGACTAAATGGTAGCAGTTCTACGAATAGCGTTCACCTAAACTACAAACCACACACTGGCGCACCCACCGAGGATGCCAAATGCTAGTTCGCGAACGGCTGTCGTGATCTTCCATGGCGGCTCGTACAGCGCCTGGTACCAGGGCTTGCAGAAGCTTGTACGAGGAACCAAGTACGGCTGCAGGTGCCGTGCAATATCGGCCTAAGGGTGAACGGAACAGAGCTCGTGTTTCCTCCGCGAGCAAGGCCGGGCTCGGCAGCCGTTTCCAGCTTTGTTTTCGGCTCCGATCTGCGCGCGCCGGGGCACGAGCGGCACTGGCCGAACTTCGCGCGGTTACTGCGGGCTGGCTGTTCACGGTCGAATGACCACTTTTGAAAGCCCTGCACTGTATGCACGCTGTGTACTCTTTCGCCTTATGTAGAAATAACATTGCCACTGGCCTCAGCACTTTATTCGTGCGTCGGTCAAGTGAAACTGTAAAATTATTAGGGAAGTAAATATAAAAATAAAAAAATTGCTAATTTTTACACTTTTATGCATTAAAATATCAGAAATGTAAAGAAATAATTTAAGTCATCACAAATGATTACCTTATCACTTATTATTTGACGTTAAGATATGGAACTAATTTCCATCCTTCGTTACCAACTTTACTGGGCGCATGTCACTCAATGCGCCCGTTAAAATATATGCAAGTTGATTTCAAAAGTGCTCACTTTATATCGTGAACAGCCTTTATCGCCGCGTGCGCTTTCGTCTCCATGGTAAACCGACGAAAGGTCGTGAATTCCCGGGAATCGGATTTGCACCCGAAGTCATGTTAGTGTATGTCTAGTTAGAGGCTCCACCACAGTGGTGCAGTGGTTAGACTTTTTTTTTTTTTCGTGGTTAGCCAAGGCGGGTCACGCAATTTTCTTATCACCCCCGTACCTGTGCCCTTTCTGGGTAATACAGGGGTATGGGATGTTCCTCCTTTTTATTTTGATACTTTATTTTCTCATTACAGCCTTTATGGATTGCAACTTTATATAGTATTAAAACTATCTACACCAAGTTGCCTGGAAGGTGAGAGTGGCGCGGTTTTCATGCATTCCACCCTGACTCCCCTAGCAGCTTCGGGGTCTATGTCTTCACAGTCTATTCTATTGACGATTATACTATGCCTATATTGTGGCACTAAACTACTTCCTCTTAGATTATATAAATTTCAATTCCAGCCATCAGTTTTGGAACTGTCGGCGGTTAGACTACTCGCCTCCCAGCTAGGCGAACCGGGCTCGATTACCGGCAGGGGTTTTTTTCTCGCGTGGGAATCGTGCCGGACGATGCCGCTGGTCGGCGGGTTTTCTCTAGGATCTCCCGTTTCCACCCCCGCGCTTACATTCCGGTGCTGCTCCATACCTCGCCTCACCCTCGTCGGCTCTCGAGGCCTCGATGTTTTAAAAGACGCCCAAATCACTTCACTACACTTCTGTCAGAGGCGGTGTTTGCCAGCTCATGGGATTAGACCCATTTCGGGAAAAATATTATTTTTTGTTAAAACATTTATAGACGACCTCCCGTGTCACAGAAAGTTGGTGCGGCCCCGGGTTGGGGCGCGGGAAGTTCTGGGTTCGAATCCTAGGTATATGCTATTCACGGTAAAGTGAGCACTTTTTAACGCCCTTGCAACACGCATTAACCACTAATAGATATATCTTATTGCAGCCTTAGGCGTCAACTTTTGAGAGTGGCGAAATGGATACACTGTTTTTATTGGTCACTTTGCGATGTTTATATTAAAAAGTAGCAGGAAGGTAGAAATTGGATGAAAGCAAAAGTTTAGAAGGGCCTTAAAAAGTGCTCACTTTACGGTGAACAGTCTGTAAGGCTTGGGTGTTAGGTTATAAGAAACGTTAGAAGCAGAATAACTCCGAGCTTGATCTACGCCACTCACAAGGTGCGACGGGCGACATACGCGCGGAGGGGCGGTAGAAAGAGGAATAAAACAAAACATTCATTCACAGCAGGTAGAGAAAAGTAGGCGACAACGACGACTTACACTCTTCAATGCCACTCATTGCTCCAGCCGATGAGTCTGACGTGTAAACGTCACTGCTGCCACTAATATCACTGTCCGTGACACCTAACTGCATAATCACTTTAGCAATTTGAATCTCAAATCGCACATCACTGTCATAATAGTCTTTCTCGAGTGTCTGGACGTGATTGCAAATTACTATCCAGTTTTCCGGCCCCATTCGGTTAAATATGCTCTCACGGAGTTTTCTCACGGCTGTCAAATTGCAAGTAACATTTTTTTTTTGTAGCGACTTCTCATTTAACTTTAGCCCAGATGCTTTCTATCAGATTCAAATCCGTATGATAGGGTGACAGACGAAGTAGTGTGTGGCCATGATTTCCCAGTAGTCTGTCTGCCGAGTACTGCACTGGCTGAGGTTTGTGTGGCTTTACGAGGACATACAAAGTTGGTTTTAGCATGTCGCTAGTAAACTAAATACTCTCCTTACCTAACCACTGCTGCATTTACATCTTAGTTGAGCTGCAAGTAGGTGTTTTGTTTACCTTAACATTGCGATAGGGAGCATTATCTATCACAACAATACTGTCCGGTGGAAGAGTTGGTATTATTTGCTCGTTAGTTAATTTCTCATAAGTTCGTTTATTCGCATTTTTGTGATAATCCCTTGTTGCCTGGTGCGACTTCCATATGTAAGAGAGTTAGGGACAAAACTGTTTTCGCCTCCTGCGTCAATCATTATCAACCACTTACCTTTTGTCACTCCAAATTTTATTTTTCACATGCGATGACAAAATGTATGATTCATCCATGTAAATAACTGAACGTTTCTCATTTCTATATCGCCGCATCATCTGAGATATTTTACACGTTTCTGTCGAATATCTGATTTTTCCATTAAAACCAGGCATTTAGATTTTGTTTTTTTGCCACCTAAATCCTAGCTTCTTCAAAGTTGTTCTTAAAGTTGAATTTCTTCCTTGGTAATTTATGTCATCCTAATTTAGCTTAAGTCTTAAGAGTTTCGACAGTCGACACACGTTTTTCATCTAGGTACAAATTGTAAACATTATGTCGTACCACAGCTTCGTCGAAGTTATCAAGGTCGTATTTAGAAGTTTTCCTTCCGTTCCTTGTTAGGCGTTGAGAAAGTCGTTTCTTTCGCCTGCTTGTTTCTGATTAGCTTCCCTCGTGATTGTCTGTACTGTGGTACGAGACACAGCCGTCGCCTTAGATGCCTCGCCTCGGCTGCGTTTTCTCAAGTCGAATGGATGGTTCCCTCAATCTCGCTTCGTTTCCCACAGACTGCAGAACATCGTAAACCATTTCTCGCTGACAAAACTGCAGGCATTTGAATGTATAATGCTGTGCCTTACGTACTCCACTGTGTTGTCTCCTACGGATCACAGAGCGCTGACTGCAGAAGTGACTAACTTCACACATACAAACCTCAGGTACAAACTGTAAAGGAAAGCGTGTATAAGAAATGTGGACGTGCTAGCTATACCAACGTCTGCTTCAGACTCTCGACAAAGAGACTACATTTTCACTCTGTACAGTAGCTGCAGCCGTGCTGGTATCAAATACACGTTATCGCTCTGCGCTCCCCTACCCCCCTCCCCCCTCATGTCTCACGCTGTTACATTCCATGTGTAACGGTCCGCCTGGGCTCCCGAGTTATTCCGCGGTAGTGTAGTTCACAAGCCTCCTTTCAATAAGTATTCAGGCATAACTCTGGAGGATAGTAGTAGGCCCTTCCCAATTCAATTCAAATTAAAGTAAACATTTTTATAACATCGAAAATTTTAATTAGAGTGTATTAACAATCTAAATGCCACATTTCAAACACTAAAGAAATATTTTATTTTTTTTTTTCCTGTTTTCTTTTCTTAAGAATTTAAATTCATGGTTCCTTGAACACATTTATGTACTGAGATAAACGTTCTGTAGTAAACCTTATCAAAACCTCGTCATAGACCTACATACAGTATGTGATGCCATGAGATTTTCTCTGAGGGATTTGCTACAGGTTCAATAATGATTTGTTCAGGTGATGGTTGAAACTTTGTTAGTTAAAGATAATCAAAAAAATGCAGCGGAAAGCTTGCATTGTGGTAAACAACCGTGGCAAATAAATTAACTGTAAAAAAAACTTTTAAAGCGAACCTTTTATTTATAAATGCACTAAAAAGAGAAAAATAATTATAGTAGTTACAGAATTTGTAGAACCCCTAAGACGTGATCGAAAAGCCGTAATATACTTTACTACAAATTAATACGTTGGTATCAATTTATATTTAGTATATAAAAGTTTGGCGCAATTATGTCAGCGCAGTAAGCAGATAGCTTGTGTAAGAATCTTAACTATTCACAATATATAATTTATACTTTTGAGTAATTGTAGTAATCAGATATCGTGCGTAAGGCTGTTAACTATTCGCAATATAGAACGTATAACTCATTTGCGCAAGCGTAGAAAGAACATATCTTGCGTGGGGTTTTTAACTATAGTAAGCAATTATCGGTTTAGTAAGCATCGTCTGTAGTAGATGGTTCAGTTTTGTTGGCATCCTCAATTCAGTTAATCGTGAACAGCCTATACAGCCGTATCCAATGCTGTGCTTTAGGAACTGCTACTTCCCACTGATTTTAATTTGAACGCCGTTATAATGGTTACATTGCCACTTCGTAAGTATGTTTGCTGTGCATCAAATACGCGTTATTGCTATGTAAACTGAATATACATTTGTATAGGCAAAGTGAGCATTTTTGAGGCCCGTCCTACTTTTACCTTCCACCCATTTTTTATCGATTAACCACCATTTTGAATCAATATTGTCGTGTAAGTAATAAACAGTGTGTATATTCCACCTCACTCGGAAATTAACATCCTAAATTTAACAAATAAAACATATTTATCGACTGTTATTGCTAATGAGGGGACTTTCGAAAGTGCTCACTTCACCGTGAGTAGCCTATATTTACGGAAATGTGCGTGCTTGTGTATGGAAACTCCAACCACAAAACTAAGTGCGAAAGCGTTCACTTCACCCCAGCAAGTATTTCACAATATCCTGGTTTCTCAACTGTTTCCTTTGTGCCTTTCACAAACATTGTCATTTTTTCTCTTGTTGTTAACAATATAGGCGCCGACTGTGGGGTGTTTTGCATATTGAGCGCCCCCCAAAAATATATTTTTCTCTCGGGGATGCTCAGCACCCCAATATTTTCGCCATTTAAACCCTTAGTATTAAGTCGCTAGTTCTATTTTGGATACAGGGTTGCGCTATGAGCAGCGTTTTCTAGCTTGGTCTTGGCTTTAAGCTATACCAGTTTTTTAATATGGCGCTTGAAAAATTTCATGTTTTTAAACACCTCCCCCCCCCCCCCCCCAGAATTGAGCACAACCAATATTTTTTACATGTGTGCGCCTTTGTGAAATAGTTGTTTGCGCGAGTACGCTTATCTCGGTAAATAACTGTTTTGCGATTACGAATTTTTGTCTGAATATATATATATATATAAAAAAAACAATTATCTATACCCCTATTTTCTTACTTTTGTCATATAAATTGTATTAGAGGAGAAAAAAATCTTGAAAATGGTCAAATATCGAATTTTTACAGCTTGTGTGTGCATTTTTTTAAACGACAAGAGAAAAGTACAAAGTTAAGGGCGTAGTTTAATCTGTGGGCTTTCATCGCGTGTAATAAAACCCCACTGTTACAGATCTACTTTTCACAGTACAGCGTCACGCCAGAAACACTGCACGCCTTGCGCGTAGGAGCGATGATGCACTAGGCGTGCGTGTTAGTGTCGCCCGTATCGCTCCCTCGCTTCTTGGCCTTGGACGCGGGGGTACATCCTACTCTTAATAATATATAAATAATTTTCACATTTATTATTAGCGTAAGTGCAAGTAAGTAGCTCACGTTCACGTTGCAGGGGAAAAAAATTCCTTAAAAAATTTAGATATTTCCATTTATTGTATATTATTGGAAATATAATTGATAATATGATACTATCGAATGAGCCCATATCATTTCTGATGAAAGTTTTGCTTTGATTGTACATGTATAGGCTGTTCAGGGTAAAGTGATCACTTTTTAAGCCCCTCCCAACAGGTATTAACCAATAATAAATATATATTATTGCAGCCTGAGGCATTAAATTTTGAGGGTGGGGAAATGTATACGCTGTGTTTATTGGTCACATTGCAATGTTTATATTAAAAAGCAGCAGGAAGATGGGAATTTGACAAAACAAAAAATTTAGAAGGGCCTTAAAAAGCGCTCCCTTTACCGTCATCTGCCTATAACAAATATAAATTCGGAAAATTATGAAGTATTAAGAGTTTATGCTGCATGGTTGGCAGGAAATAATCGTTATTGGACCGAGATACGGCCAGGTAATAGGAAACAAAGTATAATCTATGAATGGCAACTCTTTCTCCTTTATGATCCGTGGTCCAATCCGAAATGTTACTGTGAAAGTATTGTATGTTTGGTGCGGAATGCGTTGTTTATTCTATTCGCGGTTTTTTTTTCTCACACTTTTTGAATTAACCTTCGAAAAACCACACCATGTATGACGTGTTTGACTGTTTCCTAAATACGCTTTGTACCACATGCGTTTTATACTTCTGTATATATATATATATATATATATATATATATATATATGAAACCAATTTTTAGTTAAAATGTGCTATTATTTATACTTAATCTATAAATGATAATATCTCATTTATAATTAATACGTATAAAACAGTGTGAAAATAGTTGTGTTGGTAATGCCTAGTAAGAAATACTTCTTATCCAAAATATGATTATAGTGAGGGCGCATGAATGCAGTGCGCTGTTACTCTGGTGTAATATTCTAGACTAGGTGAAGCTTAACTTCGCCAGTATGAATAAAGTCGAAATAAAGTAAGTTAAAGCTTTAGCATGAGACGGGGTGATATCCTGGAAGAACTTAGCAGGGCGTCGGAAAAGTCGGAAGTAACGGTGTATGTGTTGTATGTAGGTGGAGCACTTTTGAAAGCCCTCTCGTTTGGAATATTAGTCAAAAATATATTTTTTTATTTTAGCCCTAGACGTTAACTTCCGGGCGCATTGGAATCTACACACTGTGTTCATTACTTACATTGCAATATTAATTCAGAAACGATGAAGAGCGGCTGAAATCAAGAAAGTAACTAGGGGCCTCAAAAGTGCTCACTTGACCGTGAACAGCCTGTAGCTGTCTTGTGTTGCCGGACGGGGACGATGCAGTCGTCGACGCCGTGCTTCCCGTCGGACCCCAAGGCGCGGTGCGTGACGCACGCCTCGCCAGGGGTGTACATGGCCGTCGTCGCGGTGGCGCCGTCTACTGCCTCGCGTACCTGCTACCACACGCAGCCAACACCGCCGAGTCTAATCATGGCCGAAGCTCAGAGCGGGCCCTTGCGAGGGCCCTTTTTACCACCCAGACGGTTTTCATGTTTGATGTGGTGGTGGTAAGGAGAAACTAACTCCCTCCCCCCTCCACCCACACCCATCAAAATATTTTAGTCCAGCTGCGTTTGTTTTTAAGGAATGCTGAGTTTTTCCCCAGCAAACCCTGGTTCCCAAAGCTGCGCCCCCCCCCCCCCACACTCACCTGTCTGCACAGGTTCTTGTCTTGGGAGGAGCTAACATTGATGCTGTTATCTGTTGTTGTCCCTTAAAGACGGTAATTTAGAAAAATGCAAGTTAAGTTATAAGACTGGGCGAGAGTTTGTTAGACTCCTGGCCAGTCATTCCTTGTAAAAGCGGAAGCTAAGCCTAAATAATCCCGTGAGTTACTCGCGAGAGGTCTGGGTAACACAGCCAACAATTACGGCCGTATCTCTATTTAAAGAATACTCTCTCTCTCTCTCTCTCTCCCTCTCTCTCTCTCACACACACACACACACACACACTCGCTCTCTCTCTCTCTCTTTCGGACAACCTGACGAGAGTACTGCTTTGTGCTCTCTCACGCTCTCGCTCTGTGGAATTGAGACAACTAGAGAGTCGTTTCTCTCCGGCGTCAGGCAAACAGTGTAAACGGCTGATGCCAAAACGCGGGAAATTATGTTAAGCTAAAATCGTGGTCATGGCTATTGTAAGTAATATACACTATCTACCAAAAAGTAATTGGGCACCCGTGAAGATATGTAATTCAATACGTCGGTTGACTTGTGTTTCACGGCCTTCGGCGTAGGACCGCTGGTGTTTGTCCGTGGTAGCATGAACACAGAGGCCTGTTGTAATATTCTGGATTATGAAATGCTCCCAATATTTTGGCGTTTTTACGGAATGAACCCGTGTTACTTCCAGGATGACAATGCCAGGTGCCATGTTTCAAGGGCTACTATGCAGTGGTACGCCGACAACAATGTTCGCCGATTGGACTGGCCCGCCCAGAGCCCCGACCTCAACCCTATAGAACATATTTGGGACAAATTGGATCGCCGGGTGAGGGCTCGTCAGGCGCAGCCAAAATCCATTACTAAACTCATGGAATGGTTGCAAGAGGAATGGCGACGAATCCCCGTGGATGTCCTGCAAACACTCGTAGAGAGCATGCCAGACAGGGTGGCTGCTGTTATAGCCGCAAGAGGTGGCTCTACGAGATTCTAAGGGAGTGACAACCACCGAGCAAACATTGTGGACAGCTGCCCAATTACTTTTTGGTAGATAGTGTATGTGTGCTCAAAATACTTCACAAATAATTGTACCACTACCAGAATAAACATTAGCGCATAAAATACTATTATGTTTGTCTTATATTTTACGGTCATGTTGCAGCAGAGTGACAATAAAAACCAGATTAGTGAGAATTCCGTATTTATGTTTTTATAAATACACGTTGCGTATGTTATTTCGTTATTTAAAACAGTTGAAATTATACACTTGCAGTTTAATTGCAAAGATGGTTTGGCCGAGAAAGATACTATAACATTATTCAAACACGGAAATAATGTAAACAAACTTCGTGCTCTCTCTGTGCTCTCGCTCTTTCGCGCTCTCTCCGACCAACTGAGACGACCAGACTGTGACGTCATCCGAGAGTGAGAGAGCACGAGAGAGCGCTCTTTGGGTCAATTGAGACACGGCCTAAGGCCGTGTTTGTACTTCTAAAGGTTGTTCACGATAACGTGAGCACTTTTGAAATCAACGTTAGAAAAAATTCACTGCCCCTGCCTGCATATATTTCTCTGGAGCACTGAGCGACATGCACCCAGTAAAGTTGGTACCGAAGACGGGAAATTAGTTTTATATATTAACGTCAAATAAAAAGTGTTAGGTAACCACTGTGATTACTTAAATTATTTACTCGCTTTCTTTTTCTTTTAACTCATCGAAGTGTAAAAATAAGCATATTTGTAAAATATCTACTTTTGATTAATGTCACATTTTCACTTGACCGACGCATGAATAAAGTGATGAGGCCCATGTCAATGTTAATTTTACATAAGGCGGAATAATACAAAACGTGTATACAAGTAGATTCTAAGCAGGGCTTTCAAAAGTGCTCAGTTTAGCGTGAACAGCTTATAGACATGTGCATTCTTGCCTCATCGAGGAACAAAATAATAGAATCGGCAATTTCATAAAGGGAATTAAAATAATTTTGGTAATGCAGTATAGCCTCTATTAACCGCAACACTTTAAACTCGAATACCATTGCATTAATTATTGAAATATAATATATACTCATAGTGAGTTTGCAATTCGATAAAATGTAAGCTGGGAAAACAATATAACTAGTACCTACATAAAATTCCAGAAAAAAAATTAAACTAGTGTTAGGCGCGTCGTACAATAATACGTGCGCGTATACGCATCACGGAAGCGGACACGTAACGTAATTTACAATAACACACATGCGCACGCGGATAACGTACGGATACACGTAAGGAAAATCGGCATCTCCCAACTCTTCCGTGCCCGTGAATCCGTGTAGCCAATAGGAATCGAGCATTTGGTTCGTCGATATTCGTTTTCGTGGCCATTGAGGTGTACCTGGCAACAAGTGCTTCGATTTGCCGTGGCGATTATCATTTTTTGTTTTAATAAATACTTGAACACTGTCCGGCGGAAGTATTTACGCATTTTTAAACACCGTGAAAAAATATACAAAATGGGATGTGTATCAGTAATTTGCAACGGCCGAGTATTTTTGATTTCGTAAGTTGCAAGACCGTACGTTTGTTCGTATTGTAGAACGGTTAAAAATCCATCCCCAGAGTTCGGCTTGTTTGGCTCGCGCTTCAGGCTCCGTTCTCTTACGCATCCGTGCATTTTAGAACGGGCTTTAATGACAGGAGCGCTAACAATTGTTATGAAATTAATAACCAATATGAACCTCACAACGAGGCTACAATGTCACGAGATGCAGGAGCTTAGATCACGATAGAAACAATGAAGTGAGGGAAGAACTTCTTTTGTCCGGGGTGATGATTTGATTTCCCGGAGCGGGGTGGCGCAGTTGTTAAACTTTGGACTCGCGTTCGATACGACCTGGGGAGTTTCGGATCCCGACCCGGCCATCCTGACTTCGGGTCCTACGTAGGTTTCCCGAACTCATGCTGGTATTTGTTCCTTCGTACAGGCGGTGGCAGACTCCAACCCGTCCCATGCGTGTCTTGAGAAACTAGCACCGTCTCTAATGACCTCACTGTCCACGTGACGTTAGCCCCGCCTGTCTATAGGCTCTTCGCGGTAGAACGAGCAGTTCTGAAAGCCCTGCCCAAGATCTACACGTTGTGTATTCTTCCGCCTTACCCAAAATTGACATTGACACGGGTCTCATCACTTTATTCATGCGTCGGTCAAATGAAGCTGTGAAATTATGAACAATGTAAATACTTAACAAATCTACTCATTTTTACAATTCGATGCATTAAAAAAAAAAACAGAAAGCGAAAGAAATAATTTTAAGTTATCACAAATGGTTACCTAACACTTTTCATTCTATGTTAAGATATGGAACCACTTTCTGTCCATAGTTACCAACTTTACTGGGCAAATGTCACCCAGTGTGCCCATTAAAATATATGCAGGCAGGGGCAGTGATATTTTATACTGTTCATTTCTAAAGTGCTCATTTTATCGTGAACAGCCTTTACCTATTATGATCTCGAAAGCCCGATATTTTTATATACGCCACGTTTGAAAGCCAGGAGTGTCGATAAATTCCGCACGTTGACAGGTAAACAGTTCTATGCTGGTGCAACAGAGATAGTAAAAGATTTTGAGGAGCGTGATTTTTTTGGAGGGGGGGGGGGGGATGCCAGTTGATGAAATACTTCAGAGCGAGAGTCGAAACTGTACTTTTCCTCCAGAATTTTTTTAACTTGAACCAAGTATAAGCTAATGAATATTTTCGTCTAAATCAGGTTGGGGTAATTTAGAGTGATATTTCGGTCCTGGTAGACCAGTAACACACAGCCCGGTGGAAGTACCAGAGGCTGGAACTAGTGTTGGCGTTCACCAGCCATCAGTGCTCTGGTAAACTTTTCAACGTGAGCTCTCGAGTTGACAGTTCCGCAGCAGTGACTCACAAAGGCTGGAGAGAGTGAATCAGCCCGAGATGGTTGCGAGCGGATTCATAACGAACTTCTCACACAGTGGCTAGAACAACGCCTTTGTTCTGCCACAGTAGGTGTAAAGCCTGGAGTTGCATTCCCTATAGGCTGTTCACGATAAAGTGAGCACTTTTTTTAGGGCCCCCCCCCCCCCAATAGGCATTAACCGCTGATAAATATATCTTATTGCAGCCACAGGCATTTCATTTTCAAGGTGGTGAAATATATACACTGGATTTATTGGTCACATTGCAATATTTATATTTAAAAGTAGCAGGATGATGTAAATTGGATGGAAGGAAAAATTGATAAGGGCCTTAAAAAGTGCTCACTTTAGTTTCATTTTTGCAACAGAATATTAAGCAGTACTTCGATAAATGTGCAAAACAAACCAAAAAACTTGTTTTAAAAATAACCAAATGCTGAGGGTTTTAATTGTGTATATTGTACAAAATTGTTAGGATACACCCGAAACCACTTCACGATGTCTCTAGAATAGGAGATAGAAATTTTTGGGCAAATATATTCCTCAAAATTTTTTGTACAGAAAATTCTCACGAAAAATCACTATGCCCGTGTGCATAAATGCTATGGTACAGTGTAAGAAAATGCGATAACGCCTTAACTACACCATTTTAGTCTATTCGCTGTTTCTTAAATCAAACACGTGGAGAAATCACCCCATGTACGACGTGCTTGGAGGTTTCCTAATATTTATTTATTTATTTTTACTTTATTTATACTCGTGAAGTCATGGGTTCAATGCCTTCTTTTACACTTAACCAGGTATGATATAATGTACGTATGTTTCACAAGCGTTAGTGTTTGATTATTCCGTTAACAAAACAATGCCTTATTTTCGATTAAATTAAATTTTTCTTATTTATTATCTGTAAAATATTATATATGATTTGCAATCAACATGAGTGAAAACAGGGAGAAAATAGGTGTGTTGGTAATTTCTAGTAATAAAATGTTATTACTCTGACTACGCATGACATGGGCGTCACTATGATATTTTCCAAGGGGAGGCATATGAATTAAAAAAAGGTTTTCTTCAGAGGAGTGTGGGATTTACAATTTTGTTTTACCCTGAATATCTGCAACAAACATTCACGACTTTTAATGTGAATAAATTGGTTCATCGTTAACAATATTCGATGTAATATCAAATAAAAATACGCAAAAAAAAAAATTAAAATAAAATTATGGAAAACCACGAAGAACTCAGAAGTCTTGCATTTTGAAGTAATGTCATTAATAAGCAATTTATTTGCTATAAAAATTGTTATTTTACATTTTGTAGAGAAAATGCAGTTTGAAGGGGAGGGCAAGTGCCCCCTCGCCCCCCTTTTACCAAATCCTACTGGCGCCCATGGCGCACGAAAGTGGCGAGTTGTCCCGTCGGTGTAATTTTCCGGACTTGGTTAAGAGTGGAATGGACGCGCTCGTCCAAGGTCAAGAAGCGAGGGAGCGATAAGGGCGACAAGAACACACACACACCTAGTGCCTCATCGCTCCTACGCGCACGGCGTGCAGTGTTTCCGTCGTAACGCTGGACTGTGCAAATGAGATCTGTAACACAAGGACTTTTATTACACGCGACGGAAGACCGCAGATTAAACTACGCCCCTAGCTCTGTACTTTTCTCGTGCCGCTTAAGGAAACGGTGTTGGCAAGCTTTAAAAATGTGATATGTGACCGTTTTCACGAATTGTTTTCCCCAAGAATACACTTAACATGACAAAAGTAAAAAAATAATGGCGTACATAATTGTTTTTAAATATTTTCCGACAAAAAGTCGTGTTTTCGGAACATTTATTTACCGAGATACGCGTGTTCGTGCAGGCAACTATTTCACAAAAAATATCCCATCCCGCTCTTAAGTTTTGTTTGCACGAGGCGGAGGAATATCCTGGAAATAACTTTAACAGGGCTTCAGAAAAGTTGGAAGTAACTGTGAATGGGCGATGATAAGTATATCATTATTGCTCTCCGTTCATTGTGGTCTTCAGGTTCGAAAATTCGCCTTGCGCCACTGTGAAGCGGGTTCGATGGCAGTTGGAGCCGACCCTGGAGGCCGTGGTCGTTGGTCGGGTGGTTTGTCTGGGTCCGTTGTTTTTTTTCCTTGCGTCCTTGCTTCATCTACATATTTCTCCTCGCCTCATAGCCGCAAAACACCTCTTTGGCAGAGCGATGCCAGAGTCTCAAGGTGGATTCTCATGTCCACAGAAAACACCGAGCAGACAGAGTGGAGTTCACCATCAGGATCAGACAATCAGGGGCCTTATTCTGTAACATTTTACTGTCGCTATAAAATGTAATTACAAAATAATAATAATAGATTAGTATAATAAAACAATTGTTTTTTTTCCCCCTTAAAATTTTTGTGTCGTATCCGTTTTTCTCTTACATTTTTTTTTTAAGTGTTGCTATGAGCACTGGACTATTAAGGGAAAGATCTGCATAAATAATTATAATAAAGACTTAAGTGTAGAAATGCATGGATAGTTGACCGCATACAAAACATTGAGTCTGTTATTATCTACAAATTTTGGAGACAGCTAGTGAATCGTTAAAAAAATATATATGGATATAGACAGACGACAAACCCATGGATTGAATATGGATTGATGATTGATGGAAAGATTGCGAAAGATTGATGGAAATATTGTGAAAGATTGCGAAAGTTCGTGAAAGATTGCCGAGGATTGGTGATGATTGGTTGCAGATTGGCGAAGACTGTGAAAAATTGATGGAAAGATTGGAAGATTAAGGTATTAATCCAAATATCGATGGAATGATTGGACGATTGACGATTTGATGGTCAAGAAGAGCACGAAAGTTAAGACTGTTTATCATCCTCGTACATTTCAAGTCTCCAGTGCCTGGCAGTGATGGCAATTAAATTAACGCCAATTACGCCTCTACAAGTGTTCGTAGATGGTGAGCAATACCATGATTATAACATACTCGTTCACGTGGTTGCTATTTTTATGATGGGCTTGGTACAGTCATATATACATATATTAAAAAAAGTCTGAGTAACATACTTATACATACAATAAAGCCGAGGTAGTGAATAATTTGCAGATTCTGGCATGGTGTATTAATCAGTCAAGGGAGGAGCACTGGATATAATTTTTTTAACATCAGATAATAAATAAAGACTTACGATTTGACATATCCTTTGCTTATAAAACCAATATGGTTACCAGAAACAAACACATGGTTGAAGAATTGGTGGGCATAACTGCCGATTACCTTCGGGTATGTTCGACAAACTCCAGTCAACGGCTTCTGAGCTCCCCTTGAGTCGAGCCGAAGATTGCCGAGCCCATCCGAGTGTAGCCGAAGCCTCCCAGCCGCCCAGCTTCCATTTAAAATACATTGTGCAAGATTCGCCATGATTATACTACTCATGCTTGTATTTCGTGTCACTCTAGCCCCCTTTTGAGTTTTATATATATTAGTTATTAAATTAATATTAAATAAATTGACAAATCTGAACAGTCTAAAAAATGAAAAATTAATCGTATGTGTGGAATTTCCCCGAGAAATTCAGTGCTATAAATACACTATCAGAAAAAAGGGGGGGGGGGTGGAGAAAGTGTAGATTTATCCCCATATACGCAATCAACTCTGTAAATCTTAATCTAACACAAGCTATGCTACCGCCATTTTACATAAATCTCTAGTATATTCTATTCACGGTTACTTTTCACTTTTCCAAAGCCCTGCTAAAGTTCTACTTACAGCATATTCCTCCGCTCGTGGAAACAAAGCTTAGCTGGGTCTGGATAATTTACACCAGAGGGACGACACACCGCATTCGTGCGCACTCAATTTAACAATATTTTACATATAAGAACTATTTCTTGCCAGGCATTACCAACACACCTACATTATCACTGTTTTTATTCGTACTAATTATAAATCCAATAATAAACTTTAAAAATAAAATTTTAACAAAAATTCTAATTTAACCAAAAATAAGGTATTTTTTATTATTTTAAGTTAATACCAGTACAAAACTCCTGTGATGCATGATATATTTAGGGAACAACGTAACTCGTCATACATTATATGATTTTTCGAAGGTTTGATTTCAAAATTTGAGAACAAACCGCGAAAGGACTATATCTAGTTGGTAATTTGTAGAGGAATTATAGTTACGTGGATACAGCAGAATATCTTGAAAACTGTGAATCGCAAACACCAAAATCAGGTGTGTCTGCTCGGCCTGGTCGGCTTGAATCCTGCTTCACTACCTCCCAGCAGTGTTGCCAGCTTCTGCACTGAAAAGTTGCAAATTCTGAACTCAAAAATATTTATAAATAGGTAAGTGTTCGCTAGAAATTCTAAGCTCTTAAGAGTCGGCTTTCCCTTGTGCAGAAATTCTTCATTTTCGCATCATAATTTCGTATTGATAGTAATTTCTGACAATGTGCGATTATAGATAATTTACATTTTACGAATTATTTAATATTTTTGTGCATAATTTGAATTGTGTGTTATCTGCTTGTTGTAAAAAGTCGAGAACTTATTAATGCAATATAAATATGTTCTCGACTTTTCACAACAAGCAGATAATACACAATTAAAATTATGCACAAAAATATGTAACATTTTCTATAATCGTACATTGTCAATAATTAGTATGAATCCGATATTATGACGCCCAAAAGGAAGAATTATGCACAAAAATATGTAACATTTTCTATAATCGTACATTGTCAGTAATTAGTATGAATCGGATATTATGACGCCCAAAAGGAAGAATTATGCACAAAAATATGTAACATTTTCTATAATCGTACATTGTCAGTAATTAGTATGAATCGGATATTATGACGCCCAAAAGGAAGAATTATGCACAAAAATATGTAACATTTTCTACAATCGTACATTGTCAGTAATTAGTATGAATCCGATATTATGACGCCCAAAAGGAAGAATTATGCAAAAGTGGGGAAGCCGAATTTTTAAGATAGACGTTCGTGCTGGTGCGAAAACGATTAAGTATAAAAACGAATGTAATAACTTAAGTATTATATATGTACTCAGCACTTCATGCGCACATGAGGTGATTTTATGCAGTATTTAGATGTTGTCAGGTACTGTGTTTTAGATTTCGAGAACAAGTTTCTTTGTATAATAGATATCGCGAACCTTCTCAGGAAGATTAGATTGTTTTAGCCCGCTTTCAACTGAATATGTTAAACATGGATAGGACTCTATATAATAACCAATACTTATATTTACAAGTTCTACTCCTGATTCAGTGTACCAAAGTATCAACTAATTTAGTAGGGTCGGCATTATCTGGTTCAGAGTGTCTATTTACGAGGCTAATTTCATTTATAACTGTTTTTATGCCGAGAAGATACAACTTATGAGCCGGATTCTTGTACATTTTTTTTTTTGCAGCGTGACAGTGCTCTTTACTCCATACCAGAAAAAAAAAAAAAAAAAAGGAAAATTAAATACTAATTCGAATTTAAAAATGAAAAGGGCAGAAGTAGCTACATTGGATTAACAGAATTGCTAGGGAAGCCACAAGTAGCAATTTCAAATAATTTACAGCTGTCATTGTGTAAAACGGCTGAATTTGACTAAATTGGCAACACTGGCTCCGAATTGGTTAGTAAGTACCAATTGAAAAAAGAAAAAAAAGTGCCTGCGATACGAACTTGAACGACCACTTGACACGTAACCCAGAAACAGATCCGTCGTTGTGGGCATGACTTGTTGCGACCGGATAGCAGACAAGCTATAACCGCCCTTATGTATCAGTGGAACATGCGGTTGGACCACCCGCCAGATAATATGCACTAGTACCTCTCTTCAAGGTCACTTGTTTATTTTATTTTATTTTTTTTTAATTTTTATTTATTTGTAGAATGTCCCAGACAGTGCTGCTCTATTCAAGCACTGTGCGTACACATCTGCCCGCGGCTTTGAAGTGAGTTTTACAATACATTGCATTATTTTCACATATTAGACATGACAGATATTACATCAACAGTAACATTTCCAATACAAGACCTGTATTACCAGAGAAAGCACTATTTTGCATTTACCGTTTATACAAAGATACAAAGTGAAATTTAATTAAAATTAAAATCTAGGTAGGTCTTATTCCCACGTATCCCAAAGGAGTAGTATAAAAAAGGCGGTTATGGCACACCAGGCTGCAGACTGCGGACCTCGCGGACCTAATTAACATAATTTCAGGCTTCCCTTTCCCCCCTTTTTCCAGTCCAAAACGTTCAATCTTGCGTACAAAAACGATACTTTATCCCTTAAAAATTCCCCGAATTTCCCCTCCAACCGCCAGCGGCCATGTTGACAGCCAGTGCCGACCACAATTTTTGTTCCCTAATGAGCATAATCCGGCAGGTGAACCCTCAGGACAGATAGTGACTCATGTGCGATGTGGGATCACACTTCATCCAGCCAATGGTGGCCATATTGACAGACAGTGCCAGAAAGTGCATTTGCTCAATTTTGCGCATTGTGGCTGAGGTTTGCCCAATGTGGCTGAGACTGTGGGAGCTTCTCTCAAATTCGGAGCTTCTTAAATTCCTATCATTCCTGCCGGCCATCTTGGTATCGACGACGTATGTCTACCCGGGACAATTGGCGACCAGCTGAGGATGTTGACCACTTTGGCGACCAGCACCAACGGCGGTGGGACATCAAGGCTTCGCGAACGATCGGATCTCGTGTAACACTGCAGTCTCCATAAGTGTGTGTATGTGTGCATAACACTTATCAGAATAGTTGACTATAATTTCCGAACCGTTAAAATTATAGTTGTTAAATTCATAACATATGAATCAACCACAACTAGGAGAAGGGTCGTGGAGTCAAGTATTGCCGATGTCAACTTATTAGCATAGTTGGCTATATTTTCCGAACCATTTAAGTTATAGTTGTCAAATTCATGACATAACCATCCCCCCGACTAGGATGTTGTGTGGTCAAATATGCCACATATCAACTTATAAGCATAGATGGCTGTAATTCCCGAACCGTTTAAATTATAGTCATCAAATTCAAAACATTGGCATAATCCTTGACTAGGAGACTGGTCATGGGGTCAAGTATACCACATTCAGCATATAAGCATAGGTGGTTGTAATTTCCGAACTATTTAAGTTATAGTAGCCAAATTCATAACAGAGACATCAACCACGAGTAGGAGAAGGGTCGCGGGGTCAAGTTTGTCTTATTTCAACATATAAGCATCGTTGACTGTAATTACAGAACCATTTGCTTTATAGTTGCCAAATTCATAATATAGACATTAACCACGACTAGGAGAAGGGGCGCAGGGTCAATCCTGCCCTATGTCAACTTAGAAGCATAGGTGGCTGTATTTTCCGAACCATATAACATAGCCATAAATTGTAGGTGTCTGGGGGTGACCCTGGCAGCACTTCCTACTCGTCGGCCTACTGGCCACCATCATGGGCACTCACCACCACTGGCGACCGTAATTGTACAAATGGCCATCGATGGTTCACTGCCCGCCCCACCACCAGCTGCCAAAGTATTAGGCAGTGGGACTTCCAAGATTCAGCATACAGACATCATCTGTACAAACATTGCAGAAGGATCGAGGGGTTACGTTTGACCTGTGGCTATGTATATGGATAGTTGTTCGTAACGAACTGTTAGAGATACATCTACCAACAGTCACCAAAAAATCGAGGAGTCTTGTATGTCTTAAGCACAATTATAAGTACCACAGCAAGAACCGATCATTTCGGTATTCATACATTGAGTAATGACGATAGTTCAAGATTAATCACCAGCTTCTGAAATACACTTGTTGAAAAAAAATCTGCTGTCCCTAACCTTACAGAAATAATGCTTCCAGCCATATTGGTAAGGTAACAATATTTCCACCAGCTCTAAATAAAGCAATATAAATGTAACTGTTAAGCTGGTAGACCCACACAAGCTCAGGATGTATTAAATCCATTTTTTTAAATATCCGACCCACATTTGTATAACAAAGCAGGCAATAATAATAATTACAGACATACATACCCGAACCTTCAATGCAAGCACATACTTCCAGACAGTCGGTTAGTACTACACCACTAGGGTGGACCGATCTTGCACTCGTGCATCATGTCCAAGACTTCGACGTATGTACGTAATGAGATGTCACTCGCTACATCGGACATACAAGAACACATGCTAGACTAATAAGATTATTATGAAATTAATTACCACCTACCTTAACTTGCGTAGCAGTGAATTACCCATTAGGCTACGAGCGCATCTCGCCATCGTCGATGTGACCTCATTGGAAGTGGAGTCTGCAATGACCAGTCCTGCTCCTCCATGCACTGTAGATACCAACAGAGTTCTGCATTCCCAACACCTTACCCTTGTTAATTTATGTACTGGTGCACTATTGAAAGGAAACAATTCATGTACCCTTAACCATTAGCATGGTATCGCAGGTTCGATTCTCGTATAGAGTGGTAATACAAGTCGTCATAAAGCTGACATTGGATGTTCGTTCATTAAGGGGAAAGTAAGGAGTACCACTGCTAAAACACCAACACGAAGAGAGAAACTGTCATTGTCTACAACAGTGTTCGTAATAAATATCAGTGTTCGTAATTACAGACAATCACCGATCTGCACTCGTGTACCAAGCCCATCAAACACACACCACACACGTAATTAGAGAGAGATAGTCATATGCTTTGCTCTGTGTGCTTTCTCCCTTTGTGCACTAGAGTGAACGAAAGGAAATATACCTACCAACCTGGGTGTATTGCACAGCAGACCATACACCATATGCCATTCGACAAAGAAAAAAGCCATGTAATTCTATCATTAATACAAATTATCAGGTTAACCGAGCGGTCTAAAGCATCTGATATAAACACTGGTTCCAGTAAAAGGGAGTGTGGGTTCAAATCCCTGCACCTGACAAATATTTTTTCTGTAACCTAATTGACTGAATAATTTATCGTAGGTTCGATTCCCGTTAAGATTGCATGCTGACATGGCTGCTGACATTCGTCAGTCCCACTGCCCATGCAGAAACTAGCATAAAGTCATACTCTGTCTCCGACCTGCACTCATGTACCGATCCTTTGCAATTTCAGATAGTGATACTCTCTCTCCGACCTGCACTAATGTACCAACCCAACCTTTGAAATTACAGACATACATACTCCGTCCAAATCTTAAATGCATGTACCAAGCTGTTGCAATTACAGCAGTCAACCCGAATCATTCATGTATGCACTTAAGACAGTTTCAGTCCAGCATTACATGTTCAGCCATTGCACTATGATAACTTCGATGTTGTGTTTACCCATATAGATAAGTCTCGAACCCAGGTCCCTACAGACAGCTGCTTGCTCTCCCCAGTTGCCCGCTAGAGTGTACGAAATGAACAAAAAAACATGATATGCAACTCTAAAAAACATATGCATGTTGATTCGAAATACTTGCAGCCAGAGGTTAAAAAAAACCTACACTGGAGATGCCACTCTAGCAGACCGGTAACACATAGCAGTAGGTTCTTTGCTTAGCCAGTAGGAATTAAAGAAAAAAAAACAAATTTAATATTAATGTATTTATTTACATGCATAACCAAATCATACACACATACATATATCTATTATATTATTCAATAAATCCTCTGGCTCTGAGTTCATCAATAATGTCATGTATTTCTCCGATGACAGAAATATATCCATCCCTCTGTGAGGAAACCAACAACTGAAATTTATCAACTAGGTCATTGGGGTCTTCAGAACAATGTGTACACCTTTGCCTGACAAATGTCTGCACTTCATTGTCATGAGTAGAATATGCATCATCACCAGCAACATGTGCACACTTTTGCTTTGCAGTTGTTGACACATCATCGTCATCAGTAGAATACACATCGGCATCAGCAGCAGACTTGGAGGTCACAGATTCGTTGTCGGTGTCTTGGGTAGCATCATGGTGCAGGTATAATATTGTTACATGTTGCAGCTGGCACTGACTTAGCTGCCCCATGCTGTAATCTGATACCCTCCTCGCCCTCCCCTCTTCCTGGAACGATGTGCTCGTTACCTCCTGTTTCCCCCTTATGGGAATTCCGTGAATGCCGACAGTGGCAAGACTTGCTGGCGTTACAGACCTCCTCTCGCCTGCTGGAGTTTCCGATACGTTTAGCGACGATGCAAGAATGTTCTGGTGAGACTGGCTGGCGCCTCAGCCCTCCGCGATGCATCACGCGAGTTGGGGAAGATTCTAGGTGGCAGTATAAGAGACTATATATACTGCCATAACCCAGTGGCCGGCAGTCTTAAATGGAGGCCGCCTGGCCGAGTGTACGTGAGCGAAGTGAAGTGTGGACGGCAGCGAGTGAGGTGTTCGTGGTTTGAATGTACGAGAGGGCGTGAATCCCGACGAGTGAAGCTTGGAGGGCTCTAGAACATTGTGACTGGCGGGATATTGACTGAACTGAGATGGGACAGAATAGAAGTGTAATACTGATTTTATTGTAAATATTCGGACTGTCAAATATGGATGCATAATTTTTTTAATAATTGGATACGTTGATACACGGTCTATTGGGACAGATCTTTAATTATTTAATTTCATTGATTTCTTTGTCGTAATTATTAATTTAATTAATTGTTGTCAATCGTGAACAGTAAGTGATTTAAATTTATTGTGAGAATTAGAGTTCAGAGAATTTTGTTGTAGTTATTGTAAATAAAATAAGGAAATTATAGTTAATTCTTTTATTTGATTGAGACCTCCATCACTTAAAGAACTTTGTATAGCCCACTTAATTTCTAGAGAGAGAAATTGAAACCCTATTTACAACTCCTGATGATCTGTCTGGTTCATACTCTACAGCAATCATGCTCTGCAGCACTCATAGTTCCTTCTTTAACACACATCTTGCTCTGCAGCACTCATAGTTCTTTCTTTATACACATCGTGCTCTGCAGCACTCATAGTTCCTTCTACACACTCATCATGCTCTGCGGCACTCATAGTTCCTTCTACGCACACATTGTACTCTGCAGCACTCATAGTTCCTTCTTCACACACATCATGCTCTGCAGCACTATTAGTTCCTCCTTCGCACACATCGTGCTCTGCAGTACTCATAGTTTCTTCTTTACACACATCTTGCTCTGCAGCACTCATAGTTCTTTCTTTATACACATCATGCTCTGCAGCGCTCATAGTTCCTTCTTTACACACATCATGCTCTGCAGCACTCATAGTTCCTTCTACGCACTCATCGTGCTCTGCAGCACTCATAGTTCCTTCTTCGCACACTGGTTTGGAACACCACGCAGGCCCGCGTAATTTTATGGGCGCTCGGACGAACGTTAGGGTACAAGACGAATCAGCAGAAAGGCTAGCGTTGTCGTGCGACAACACATGCTGGCGCATGCCAGGCAAGGGTGTGTTACCATTACATGTACCAGCGTGTCTCTTGAGGATATCGTCTCTACCAAATGTAATACTACACATATCATTTATTAGTATTCTGGAGGTCGGTCCTTTTGTACACTTGCTGCTCTTATGGCGACGAGCATGACAGCTTTTACTGAAGTTCATTCCCCAGGATGAACACTGTTTTCCAGCCACGGAGGCAGTTACATCGATAGATGCATGCTCTACGATATCATATCAGCTTGCACCATCGTCATGTAAAACAAAATGGAAGTTTGTCCCACAGCTTGCTTCATGGGTATAAATAGGTACTCACACACATTTCATCAGTGGAAATTAAGTCTTGTACCAGTCGAAATAGTAAAGCCTTCACCCAGCAGGCTGACCCCTCACTGCAGCTGACTTTCTAGACGAATTAACAACTTTGTGTGAATTACTATGGGTGTAGTATGCCCTCCTTTCTACCGGTCGAAGCTATGTCCCCATCTGCTCAGTAGTGGTGGGAATATCAGTATGTGCACCCAACCGACCTCTACAGTGTCAACCCGACACGAGTATCAGCTTGAGAGCATGTGTCTTCAAAGCGTTAACATGTCTTAATATGTTCTTCGATAATTAACATGTCAGACAGTGCAGGATTACACGTTGCAAGATGACTTCTCAAGTCAACACACCGGGCAAACTGTGATGTACACGTTTCACATGTGAACACAGTACTCTCTGGATTCTGATGACAACCAGCCTTGTGCTGTCTGCAGCTGGTTATTTCAGAAAAGGGCGTCTTGCAGTAGCAAGCACAAATAAATGCCCTGTACCATCATCATCGACGAGCACGGTATCCACAGATGACGTTCACGCTTCACGGTCCGAACAGCAACTGTGCCGAACAGCCTATTACGGCATGTATTAAACCACTATGCATGTGAACCTAAGATTAGTATCAACATGAGAGCAAGTGCGGGACTTGTCTAGACCTTCACCCAGCAGAGGCTGTGCTTCAAGCCGTGGGCTCATTCCTCCAGTAGACAAGCACCTAATTACGAAGTGGCCTTAAGAATTCGTTCTCAACTGTACATGATCTATCGTATGTTACATATCTACAAAACAATTGAGTACCTTTATATTTCTTAAATGCCACAATATCGTGTCCATAACCATTTCTATGAGTCGCATAATAACAAAGGCATTCAGAATCCTAAATCACAGTTCGAAGTCCGATATTGTCGAACTATTATTCTATTGACAAAAATTAGAGGTCTGAAAGGAATACTATTACTGTTTTTTTTTTCTGGCTTCACATGTCAGGCTTTTCACTGAAACCACCTTCTATCAACAAATTTATAGAGTTAATTTTTTTTGGTATTATCACAATAAATGTTTGCTGTTCAGTGAACGTACTTCTTATGTAGACTATTTCCAATTACTACGGGAAGTGTAAAAAGCGAAATTTTATAGAAGAAAAGTAAGAACGGGAACATCATTTCCACAAGACAGAAGCTTGTGAGGTAGGAAAGGGAGGCTGCAGGTCAATAAAGATATCAACAAAGGAATCATTATTCTCACAGAAGAGCAATGGACCAATTGTTAGTGGTTGGAGCATACACATGTGTGATGTATGAGCAACCCAGCTGATCTGACATCGGGATGATACAGTAAATTGTGCGGCATTGTGTGTGTGTGTGCGCGCGCGTGTACGCGTGCGCGTGTGTGTGTGTGTGTGTGTGTGGACGGTGGCACCAAGTGCACATGGCGGCAGGCAACGAAACTACACAGACTGGCAGCGGAAACCTAGGATTGCGATGTGAACCCAGCCTAAAGCCTGGTTCACACGTACGCCGATCACGCCTAACAGACAGAGCGGAAGACTACAACAGCCAATCAGAAGCCGTCCTCAGATGTCCGCGCGAGTCGCGCAGAAAAGTTGAGCTCACGCCGATATTTTCTTCTCGCGGAAAGAGCAGACGTCGCCGATATTTCCTGGACGTCAGCTGGTTCACATATTTTATACTAGTAATTTCTTGGATAATCGACGTGTATTGATGTATATGTATAGGATAGGATAATGGATAATGCAATGGATAATCAAACATGTCCGTTTGATATATTGTTGCTGTAGGTCACATCTGCTTCTCTAGAGCACTTTGTAGTATCTCTGAACTGAAATACAGTTTTTCATTAGGTGCCCGAGAACAAGCCTAGAGCTGTATTCACAATTTTGAGGAGGGAGGTTGTGCGACTGAACTTCAGTGTAAATATCAACACTGAGTTAGTCAGAAATAAGTTTTTATTCGCAGCATGACAATCTGAACATGTAGGTATTTGAGAAAAGATATTAAAGTATTTTGTATGTAGACAAAAAAAAAAACTCAGCTTTTAATTCTTTAATTTCTGTTTCCATATGTTTTTATATAAATTAGTTCTAAAGTGTTTGTGATAGTCCAAAATGTTTTTAAATTGTGCCTGCATATATAAGAAGCGATCTGAAATGAATGCAGAGATGGGGGTAAAGTTTCAGAGAAAATTTCGCTAAAAAAAAACCAAATATGGCGAGTGAGAAGAGGAGTGAAATATTGACATTCCTTTGGCTGGTAACATTTTATGAATTTTTGACGCTGATGTGTATTGAATTTGATGAATTATTAATGTGAAGTGTTTTTGCAGTGCTGAAATGTTGGGTTTTATACAAATCAGCCCTTTTTTAACCAATTTTAATGTGTTTTACGTATTTTAAATTTCCAAGTGGAAAAGTGGAAAGTGTTGTAGTGGTTACAAGACAACCATCTCATAGTGAAATAACACTATTTACAAACAGCGTCTGACTCATACTGAGCTTCTGATATTAGGCTGGGCAACCTACTACTTCCTATGTGGAAAGTAATGGTATACTACCACATTATATTTCCCAAGTAGGGCATGGTATGGCTCTCTGTATAAAAGAATCCGGAGGTAAAGCTTACCTTCACTCGGATCTCCGGGGAGGGAATACGTTGATAGGAAATACCAATGAAAGAAAGAAGAGAAGAAAAAAGGAAGACAAGATAAGGATTGAAACATGGAATGTATGCATGCTAGTGTAAGCAGGAAAGTTAGAAAATGCAAAACAGGAGATGAAAAAGAACAGATTAGATGCACTTGGCATGTGTGAAATAAGATGGGGAGGGAATGAGGAGATAGAAAGTGGAGATTATAAGCTTTTCTACTCAGGAGAAGATACGAGTGGTGGAAATGGTTGAGAATACTGATAGGGCAAAAACTGAAAAATAAGGTAATGAAGGTGCAATATATTGATGGAAGATTAATAATGATACGGCTGCAGGGTAGTTCGAAAGACGTGATAATTATTCAGGTATATATGCCAAGTAGCCAGCATAGAGATGAAGAGGTGGAAGAATACTATGTAAAGATTGAAGAACTTATTGAGAAAGAAAATAAAAATACCTGTATAATTATCATGGGGGACTGGAATGCAGTGGTGGGTGAAGGAAAAGAAGATATAGTAGGAAAATTTGGATTAGGGGTAAGAAATGTGAGGGGTGAAAGACTAATTAACTTTTGCAAAGAAAACTCGCTAGTGGTGGGCAACTTCCTATTTGAAAATCACAAAAGGAGACGTTATACATGGGTCTCTAGTTTGAATAGAGAAATGTACCAGCTGGACTACATCCTGATACAAAAAAAGGTATAGGACCTGGCTGAAGAATGCCAAAGCTTACCCAGGAGCAGACATAAATTCAGATCATTATCTCGTAGTGGGAGAAATACAAGTAAAGTTGAAGAAAGTGGAGAGAGGTAAAGCAAGGGAAAGATTCAACTTAGAGACACTCAAGGAGGCAAGTAAGGCTTCGGAGCTGGAAGACAGGTTTATGGAAAAATGCCAAAGAGGCAGAGATGAAAAATGTATAAATGAAAAATGGATAAAAATGATGGAAGGACTCATGACATCTACCAAAGAAGTTCTAGGAATTAGAGAGTCCAAAAGTATCAGGAAAGAATGGATAACGGAAAACATGTTGAAAAAGATGGAAGAACGGAGAAAGTGGAAGAATACGGGAAATGAAGAAGGAAGAAAGAGGTATAGGAAACTGAATAATGAATTAAGAAGAGAAACTGAACAAGCAAGAGAAAGATGGATGAAAGAGAAATGTGATAAAATAGAGAAAATGGAGAAAGAGGGAAAGTATGGAATGATGTACAGAATGGCTAGGGAGATAGCCTTTAAAGGCAAAAGAAGGAAGTTTAACATGGAAATAGAAAAAGTGGATGGCACATTAGCCAAAGAACCACATGAGGTGTTGACTAGAGGGCAAGAATATATAGAATGTCTGTATAAGGCGGATGAAAGACCAAGTGAAAGTATGATTGAAGAGGAGGCACAGGTGCTAGAGGATAGAAATGGGTACAACATCTTGGAAGCAGAAGTAGAAAAGGCACTGAAGGAGACATGAAGAATCGAAAGGCGCGTGGAATCAATAATTTGCCAGCAGAGGTGTTGAAGAGTTTAGGAAACAGGGGAAGGAGGGAGATAGTCTACCTATGTAATGAGATATATGACAAAGGGGAATGGCCGGATGACTTTCTCGCAACGGTAATGATACCAATTGAGAAAAAAAAAAGAATACCAATAAATGTGAAGAGCATAGGAATATTAGTCTAATTTCTCATACAGCTAAAATATTGTTAAGAGTGTTGAATAGAAGGCTATATGAGAAGTTAGATAGATGGACTGGAGAGGATTAAGAAGGTAGAGAAATTTATGCTGTCTTTATTGACTTGGAAAAAGCTTTCGACAGAGTATAATGGAACAAGCTGATGGACATCTTGAAGAGGAAAGGAGTAGATTGGAAGGAGAGAAGACTAGTACAGAATCTATATTTACAACAGAAAGTAATAATAAAGATTGGAACTGAAATGTCGGCAGAAAGCAGCATTGGGAGGAGCGTTAGACAAGGCTGTTGCCTTTCACCCTTGTGTTTCAATTTATACCTGAAGGAGATTATTGGGAAATGCTTAGATGGAAGAAGAGGAGTACGTATTGGCGGGAAGAGAATAGAATGTATAAGATTTGCCGATGATATTGTTTTATTAGCAGAAAGCGAAAAAACTATAACTAAAATGCTAAAAAATCTGAATGAAACTTGTGAGGAGTATGGAAAGAGAATCAATACATCAAAAACAAAGAGTATGGTATCCAGTAAAGGAAGGCAACCGGCAAATTTTAAGACAGGACAAGTTAATATCAGCCAAGTAAGAGCATTCAAATATCTAGGAAGTACGATAACTGAGGACTTGAAATGTTATCAGGAGGTGAAGACTCGTATTGCGGTAGCGAAGGAAGCGTTGAATAGGAAGAGGGGATTGCTATGCGGAAAACTATAGAAAGCACTGAGGAAAAGACTTGGCAAGTGTTAAGTATGGAGTGTGGCACTCTATGGGGCAGAGACGTGGACACTGAGATGCGAGGACGAAAAAAGGCTAGAAGCGTTTGAGATGTGGATGTGGAGGAGAATGGAGAGGATAAGCTGAGTGGAAAGAGTGAGTAATGAAGAAGTGCTGGAAAGAGTTGATGAGAGGAGAAAACTGCTGAAAGTCATAAGAGAAAGGAAGAAGAACTGGATGGGACACTCGTTGAGACGGGAGTGCTTGCTAACAGACGCTATGGAAGGAATAGTTTGTGGAAAAAGATTGAAAGGAAGGAGAAGATACAAGTTGATAGATGGCATCAAGGGAAGCGGAAAGTATATGAACCTGAAGAGGTTGGCAGAAGACAGGAGATCATGGAGAGATGCCACGTGAAAACCTGCCTCTGTGCAGAACACAAATTATGATGAAATGAGTATGTAGACCTGGAATACAACATTTGAGTTACTAAATGAGAGTTATTAAAATTACTGAAATTAAGTAACATTTGCTTAAATATTATTTTGGCTACCTACATACTTTAACATCCTCAGAATTATAACCACCATAAAAGTATCAGGCTGTACAGAGTTTGTTGTCATATCATACTACAAAGCTGAATTATGTACTTTTAATACAATAGTAGGCATAGCCTATATGTAAGAATGTATACTGTCTTTGAAAAGATGGCGTGGGAGGGAGGCGATACAATGGTATTTGTGATTTCCTTGGGGGGTGGGGTGATATTGGTATTCAGTATTCGTGGAAACAATGCTAAATTTTTATGTTTACAAGAACTTACTTCAGGCAAGTGTGACAAGATTAGTTGTCATTAATATATTTAGAGAGTATTCAAAAACAGTAACATATCTTTTATTCATTTGACAGTCAAAATACAATTTCATTTTCGTGCATCCCGGTTACAAATTTCTTGCAAGGTAGAAAAATTATAAATTTATAGACATGGGCTGTTAGTCATTTACATAAAGTATTTATAAACTAAATAAAAATGGGATTGTTGCCAAACTGCAACTGTTTGCGCCCTTGACAGCTTCTAAAAGTCATTTGGGAGGAGGCACATGCAGTTTGTTTAGAAAAACAGGCAGTCGTATGTTGTTTGTTTGCAAACAGTCACCTTCTATGACAGTTCAGCTGTCGCGGAAGGATACGTGGCCCCCCCCAGATGCCATTGGCACTTCTTTCCTAGAGCTGTCGAATTTGAGACCACTTATATGAAATGGACTATAAGTGAATTGTACTCCAGCATGTGGTAATTCTACCTTACGTGTAAGGAAAACTATGTACCCCACACGAGTTTGCGAATATTACCTTGCACTTGTCAGGTAATTTTACCATTATTTGTTACAGTGCAGAGCCTCGCGCGGGTAGCCAGATAATTGTCACGCCCACGCCGTTCCGTCTCTGTCACCTAACTGCTCTGTGGCTTGGCGTTATGGCCGGAACACGCTCTGCTTATAGACCATTCACGGTTACTTCGCACTCCTCTGAAGCTATGATAAGGTTCTACTTCCTTCCAGGATATTCCTCCGCCTCGTGCAAACCATTACACCAAAGGGACAGCGCACCGCGTTCGTTTGCACTTAGTGTAAAATACATGCACGAAGAACTATTCCTTACGCGACATTACCAACATAACAATTTTCTCCCTGTTTTGTTCGTAATAATTAGAAATTAAACATTATAATAAATAAATAAAAAGTAAGTGAAAGTTACATTTAACCAAAAATAAGATATTTTGATGTTAACACAAGTATAAGAAACACATGGAGGAAACAACGAAACACATCCTACATGGGGTGATTTTTCAAAGGTTTGATCCAAAATGTGTGAAGAAACCGCGAATAGAATATAGTTGCGTATTTAAATTTCTAAAACTTGTACTATAATCGTGTAGGCAATAAGGCATCAACCTCATAATTTTACTGGTGGAATGTTTGTAACAGAGTTCAATGCAGGTTTCGCAAATATTTACCCAGGGTATTTTATGTATTATTTTATCTTATTTATTTCGGCTTTATTTACCCTGGGAAAGTTAAAAGTCAAGGCATCAATGCTTTCGTTTACACTTAACCACGTATAACATACTGTACACAAACGTAAACATAAAAAACATAGGCCTGTAGAATTTGAAATTAACAAGGGGCGAAACAGAAATACGATAACTCAAATAGATTAAACGCTAAATATGGTGCGCGGTTTGTAATTATGCACTATCTTGAGTAGAATTGTAAAGACGAGGGAATGTTAAAGGAAATTAAACTGTTAACAGCACAATAATATGTATCATTATCCACAGTACCAATCACGAATATAAATGTGTATAACCTACGAAGAACCTAAGCTATAACAGAACAATGTAGTTTTTTGGCAATGTGAAAAAATTTCAAAAGTAGTTTGCAATAAGCTTTATGTGTTAAAAGTTGCATTTCGCCTTAGTGTGCAGTTCTATTTCTTTACGTGTGGAAACAGACTGGGCAGTCAGTTTCTCTATTTTTACCATTTTCTAATATAAACACTGTAATATGACTATAGGCTGTTCATAGTAAAATGAGCATTTTTGAAAGCCCTGCTTAAGATCTACTTGTATACACGTTGTGTATTCTTTCACCTTATGTAAAATTAACATTGTCATGTGTCTTAACACTTTATTCATGCGTCGGTCAAATGAAACTGTGAAATTATTTGAAAATGTACTCATTTTAAAACTTCGATGTATTAAAAAACAGAAAGCTAAAGAAATAGTTTTAAGTTATCACAAATGGGTACGAACACTTTTTATTGGACGTTACCAACTTTACTGGGCAAATTTCACTTTGTGAGCCCATTAAAATATATGCATGCAGAGGCAGTGACTTTTTATAAGGTTAATTTCTAAAGTGCTCACTTTATCGTGAACAGCCTGTAATAAACACAATCTATACATTTCACCAATCCCAAAAGCCAACGTGTGAAGCAGCCATAAAATATATCTATTAGTGGCTAAAGCCATTTGTAAGGGCCTTTAAAAAAAATGCTCACTTTACCGTGAATAGCATATGGAAACGTGTATTACATATGCAGTGCAGCTTGGTCCTCGCGCCAGGAAGGCGGGCGCCCTAAGCACTCATCTCATTAGCGGCAGCGCACCAGGCGACAGATGTACTTCGGGAGTTGTTCCGATGTCGCGATGGTCGACTTTGAGGCGCCTCAGTCGCTTGCCACGATTGCCCGTAAACCCGTTACCTCTAGACGCCATACTTCATCGCTCTCACCAGCCGGTCCTCTTGCGCCTACGTTACGCCTGCAAAACGCCCATTCCCTTAAAAGCCCGTCTAATAACGCTTTACGGTATGTCACGAATCCGTGAATCGTATACGCTCTGGTTACAACCAACGTTAAAAGTTGCCATGACGCTTAACGTAAAACGCAACGCGGTAGAATTTGGCCAACTTTCAAATCTTTGCATTTTGCGTTTTACGCCAGCCAATATGAATACAAGACGTCACAAACAAGGTAAACAAATGTTACAGACGATTGGAAACAGATAGCACCACTATCGCCGTACGTATTAAATTTGTTAATGTTACAAGAAATCAATATACAAATAACCCAATGTGCATTAAAAAAATAATTAGGTGTAACTATTAGGTCTGCGGAATCTCGTTTTTTTTTTTTTTTTTTACGAAAGGTTCTTTTAAATTTCAAACACAAACAGAAATATATGTATACTAGCGGACCCGACAGACGTTGTCCTGTACATATGTCTTAAATCTCTCCCCCTCTCTCTCCCCCTCTCTTTACCGAATTGTGAATCTAAACCATTCTCGAATCCACTTGAACACACACAAAAAATTTCATCAAAATCGGTCCAGCCATTTAGGAGGAGTTCAGTGACATACACACGCACAGAAGAATTTTATATATATATATATATATATATATATATATATATATATATATATATATATATATATATATATATATATACACCTACATTCTTTATATTTGTATTCATATTAACGTCGATTGTAGACGTGCCAGTTTTCCTATGGTAACGTTTAGCGTTTAACGTTTTGCGTCAACGCGATTGTAGACGGGCCTTAACTGTAATATTACTAATAAGATATAGCTCATTCATGGGTACTTACAATTTTTTCTGAAGCCCTGCTGAAGTTCTACTTTCAGGCTATTACTCCGCCCTCATGGAAACAAAGCTTGAACAAGTCTAGAAAATTACACCCGAGGGACAACGCGCCATATTCGTGCGCACTAAGTGGGTAAAGGCTATTCACGGTAAAGTGAGCACTTTGTAAAGCCCCTCTCATTTAGAGTATTAGTCTATAAATTTATTTTATTTTAGCCTTAGACGTCAACTTCCGAGTGCGGTGGAATGATACACACTGTGTTTATTACTTACATGGCAATATTTATTTTAAAAAGAGGTTAAAGTATAAAAAATGGCTGGAAGGAAATAGTAACTAGGGCTTCAAAAGTGCTCACTTTACCGTGAACAGCCTATAATAATATATTGCATGAGAATTATTTCTTACTAGGCAATACCAACACAATTATACTCTCTCTATTTTTATTAATATTATTTACAACGGAAATATTATAATTCATAGATAAAATATAAGTTACGCGTATAGTTTAACCAAAATAATATACTTTTATGTTCATAAGTATAAAACGCTTGTGATACATGGCACATTTACTAAACAACCAGATACGTCATACATGGGGTGATTTTTCAAAGGTTTGATTCCAAAAAGCACGAAGAAACCGCGAGAAGGCTATAGTGGCGACGGCGCACTTGATGCCTGTGTTAGCATAGTCCTTATTGCCCCCGCACATCTAGGCTTCAAGCACGAAAATAACTACAGATAGGCAGGCGACTGTCTTCCTGTTCTGAAAATGCCGGAATGTTTCCAGGCTGACGCATGATCACCAGTGATTACGCCCGTAATAAAGTGTGAGATCAATTCACGATCAATTTCGTGTACCTTGGAGCTGGTTTCACAATACAGAGTCGCGTGGAATGACACACCAGTTTCCGACTGACAACGACAAATTTCATTTGTAGCCTCACAATCAAGCGACAAATGTCAGCGTCCAACTCTAACTCAGATAGCGCTACCACCTTCAGGGGGGGGGGGGGAAGCATTATAATCGCACAGCACGAAAAAAAAAATGCGAACGATACATTAGATGTAAAAAAAACATTTAAAGCAGATTCTTGATAATGGAAAGTTCAGCTGCTGTAGCCCTCTTTCATTATAAAAACAGATACCTGTATCAAGTGTTTTTTTTAAATATTACATAAAACGTTTATAATAATTCGAAAATTAAAATTTATACTGGAAAATACACTGGTAAAAATATCGCCTTTCAACAACGTGCTGATCGCAAAAGAAAATGTTCAATGCTTCTCCGTCGTCGACAGCGAGAAGAGCGACGTCAGGATTTCGTGCAAAATCGTCACCTGTCAGCGACAGACTGCTGTTTCACTCTGATTGGCTAGAGTTCACCGCGTGCCGCTATTGTGAAACCAACCAACAGATGTCTGCTATGGAAAGTGTGTAGAGATAAGAGGAATGTTGTTTTTGAAAATACACGCTATCCTCATCTTGTGTTCAGTCAGCCACTCCCAGGTTAAAAAAAAAAAAAAAAAAAAAAAGTTTTCTTTCGTATATTCTATTTAAATATGGACGAAATAAAATATCTTCGTTTCATACAAGCGCGCACGTTAAGGCTGCGTCTTGCACGATACGTACTCCGGGAAGTACAAGCAACACTGCAGAAATAGACACTTCATTGTCCCATTTACACGTCTTTCATCTTCCGGTTGTAATCGTGAACTGTGCTCGAATTTTTACTTACGGTATAAAAAATACTGCATGTATTCGCTTCCTGAAGAAACAAATTAACAAGTTCGGCTGTGATTCGTGTAAAACTGTCGTACAGGTTGTTTGCGCTTCATTGAAAACTTATGAAGTCAACCTTTGAAAAATTCCACTGTGTGTAATTTTAACGGTTACAACGCATGGCATTCGCCCAGTTAAGTTGGTACGGACGGGGGGGGAAAGTAGTTCCATGTCTTAACGTTGAATTAAAAGCGTTAGTAAAATGTTTGTTGATACTGAAGTTATTTTATTTTCTTTCCCTCTATATAAAATTCTTTTCAGCGTAATGGTGAGAAAATTTGTAAAGTATTTACATTTCTAATAATTTCACTGTTTTACGTGACGGACACGTTAATAAAGTGATCAGGCGCATTACAATGTTACATTCACGTATGGTAGAAGGATACAATGTAATCCGAGAAGTAGATCTTAAGCAGGTCTTTAAAAGTGGTCAGTTTACCGTGAACAGCCTATAGTTTCATCCATTGGTTTTCATCACGTGTAATAGTATCCTGCTAATACAGAGCTAATTTGCGAGAGATTCAACTGCTCTGGAATACTCATCGCAGTCCTGTGCCCGGTTTCACCATCTTCCTCGATCCGAGATCAAATGATCCCAGTTCCTTACCAGAATCCAGTTTGATCTTGGTTTCAATGCAAAAGTGTTGCACGAACGAAATTTCATGATTCTGGATCGCCGATTCGTCGATCTTGGTTCCAAAGTGAGAGATCAATACTAAGTAGGAGACAAATTTTGCCATTGGTTCGTAATATATGACGTCATGGAAGTGGGTGTAATTTTCACTATAGATAGAACTAGATGTGCGATGTTTTATCTGTTTTAAGTGAATTATTGTTCTACGAATTTTAATGAATAAGATTCAAATGCGTATAATGTTGTTTTAATTTCCCAAGAAAACAATCAAACGTAGTTCTTCTATATGTTGACGTATTTTCAAACTACAATTGTTGACGATGGCTGCTGATCTCAGATCAAGATTTCGAACCACCAATTTCGGCGGTTCGAAAATAACTTCATCTCGATCTCTAATCCAGATCTGAACTCGAATGGCGCAACAGATTTCTGTGTCGATCTTAGATACGATCTCGGATCGAGTTTCGAACCACGATGGTGCAACCGGGCATTAGGAGGGACTCACCGAGGTGAACCGGGTTCGATTCCCGGCTGGGGCACTCGCGTTCTCGCATGTTGGAAACGCGGCGGACATTGCCATTTAGCCGGCGGGTTTTGTCGAGGCAGTACCGTCTCCCCTCGCCCTTACGTTCCGCCGCCGCTCCATCGCCACCTCACTTCACTTCTCACCGACGTTCAAAACCTCTCTCCACTCCGCTCGAGAAATCCGTATTTGTACAAAGTTAAGGCGGACTCACAACCATCCGTCACATCTGTCCGGCGGTCACGCCATCTTCAACCAATCGCAGGACAACTTTTTTTTTTCTGTCCGTCAATCCGTCAAATATTTCTCAAACTTCAACTTTCGACTTACGGACAGACAGACGGATGAGCCACCGCCTTCTGACGGCATTCCGTAGACTCGAATACGCACTTTGAAATCAAATGCAAGGCGATGTATATGTGTTTATTTATCTTTTGTGGGAAATTCAAGAATTTTAAATTTAAACAATGATTCATAATCAATTTTTATCACTTAAAATTTTTTTCCCCAAAACGTTTCTCTTTTGAATATTTATTTCCAACCAAAACATGGGTCTACCTTTAACTAAAGAAAGATCATGATGTTAAGGCCATTGGTGCGTGAAAACAGTATATTTATATAATTTGTGTTATAGCCTGTTCCACAGCGGATTTTTCGAGATGTGTTTGTCTCGTCAAGACATAAATAACAACCTTTAGTGTTAACGTTGTTAGATATTCACTGTCGTCATTATTCTCAGAGCACCAGTGGAAGAAAAGAAAGAATTTTAGCTTTCTTATCTGCAATTAGATCTCCGGGAATATTGACGGCAGCAAATATCTAACAGTCTAAGAAGGTGTTAAGCTAATAGTTGTCACTTATGTCTTGACGAGCAAACAATTTTGAAAAATCCGCTGTGAAACAAGTTATGACAAAATTTTATAAATATACTGCTTTCATGCACCAATGGCCTTAAGTTGTCACACTGAAATGTTGCCATACAGAAAGATTGAACGGACGACGAATTGTTGTGAATCGCTTTCAACAGGCGGGCGTAAACACCGACGGATGACTGACTGATGGATGTGACGGATGGTTGTGAGCCCACCTTTAAGATTTCGCTTATTTCCAGCGCAATATTACAGGACGTATTTTTCTGGTACAAAATTTCCTATAATTCACCTTGCGTGCATCTCACGAAACGGCTGCGCCCAGCCTCCTCTGCCATGAATGTATTTGATGTCCTTATCCATCGTCCATAATTAATACATTCTTATCCATTATCTAGTATATTTTACGGACACAATTGTTGCAGATGCGTCTGGCGGAACCATACGACTGTGCTGTCTGTCCATGCAGATTTCCCATCGCGATTAGCCTTGCGTGCTACCTACGATTCATGTTGTGTGTTGTCTGGTGGATGCAGGCATAGACTAGAGATGAGGTACACCGATCTCGCTGGCTGCACACAATCTCCGTGTCTCAACATTGAACTGTTTTTCTGCCAACACGTCTAGCGAAAATGACGTGGTTTTTATTTTAGATTATAAACTGATTTGCAAACAAATGCTTTGAGATGCACGTATACTTCTTCCGACCAATTTGTAATGCACTTTGACTAGATTCAAATTGGTAGAAGTATTTTACTCATATAATAGCGTTTGTCTTTTGAAAATTAAGTTATTAACAAACACTTTCATCACTGTTGACCATGTGACTTTGACAGTTGTGTTAAGATTGAGGCACGTCAATGTTGGGTACATGCGCAGGAGATGAATAAGCGGTTTACCTCATTATTAGTCTATGGATGCAGGTAGAAAAACAGGTCGCTATATTAGTTTACATTCCAGGTTGCCATTTGGTGTCTGTTTTGACAATTCATCGTCGTATATTATATTGCCATTGATATAATATACAAATGTCCTTACCAGCACTGCATCACTTGGCAAAACCGTCCTATCTCTTCATTTCGAAACGACTAAACGAATCTTTGGCTATTGAATAGGTTATGTGCTCACCATACCTTTCCGCGCGCTCTCTTTTTTCTGTGTATATGCTGTTCACGGTAAAATGAGCATTTTTGAAAGCCCTGTTTATGTTCTACTTATATACTCGTTTTCTAATCTTCTTCCTCGTGTAAAATTGACTTTGCCACGGGCCTCATCACTTTGTTCGTGCGCCGGTCAAGCGAAAATTTGGAATTATTATAAAATTAATATTTTACAAATCTGCTCACTTTTACAATTCTATGCATTAAAAACAAAAACAGAAAACGAAAGAAATAATTTAAGTTATCGCGAATGGTTATGTAACACTTTTCAAGCGATGTTAAGATATGGCACTATTTTCCATCAATCGTTACCACTATGGCTAACCGGGTTCAATCCCCGTCCTCGTCGACGGCTCTTAACATCGAGGTCTTGAGAGAGTAGATGATGGTGATTGAGGTGAATATGGAGCAGTGCCGGAATGAAAGGGCGGGGGAAGCGGGAGATCCTCGAGAAAACCTGCCGACCAACGGCATTATCCGGCACGATTCCCACATGCGAAAATCCGGAGACACCCGGCCGGGGATTGAACCCGAATCGCCCTTGTGGGAGGCGAGCGGGCTAACCGCTCAGCCACCGTGGCTCCACTCATAATTATAATTACTAGAAAATGAGCCTAGAAAAGGAAGACACTCACTACGAAAAATGAGGGCATTTGATAAAAATAAGACAGTGCAAATTCATAAGCGCCGATAATTTTGTATACCGGAGAACCATATATTAATTGTATTAATTGTATTAATATATTCATTTTAATAATGTTGGGAAATTGTTTAGGTAATCAAATCATTCATATTTCAAGTGAAAACACGTTGCAATGTATTAACTAGTAACATAAAATAATGTTCTCATTATCAGTTAACATAAAATATGAAGGCTAAGTATCAGGAGCACAAACTACTTTCAATAGTGTTCTACAACAAAACGATATATTACTAAACCCAGGCGTCAACATTTTTCTTCCAGAAAGTGAGCAAGTCTCACACTTTCTATGGCAATATTCGTGTTCATTTAAATCTTCTCTTTTCTCTCTTTCTATCTCTCTCTCTCTCTCTCTCTCCCTCTCTCTCGCTCTCTCTCTCTCTCTCTCTCTCTCTTCTATCTCCTCTCCCTCAATTTTTGCTCTCACATACTGTGTTTTGCATGTTTGCGCATACGGTTATGCATGTATGTAACAATTATTCCTTGCGGCCAAGGTTTTGAATATTTACATAAAATAATTTCTACTGAAGTATTGCCGTTTTTGGTTAAGTATAGACTATTCGCTGTTTCTTCAATTTTTTAAAATCAAACCTTCGTAAAATAGCCCTATGTATGACGTGAGGGTTGTTTCCCAAACAGTCCAAGTATTACAAGCGTTTTATACTTCTGTTAAAATTAATTAACTTTTATTATAAATTTGGAATCTAATTTATTTTTTATTTATAAATTATAGTAGTTAATATGTAATTAATATGAGTAAAATCACGGATAAAATAAGTGTGTTCCCATGCAAATATTATTGCAGGAAGTGCCCATGAAATAAAACTTCAGCAGGGCTTCAGACAAGTTAGAAGTAACCGTGACTTGATTATAAATATTTATAAACATAAATATTTTGGGAAGTATGAGGGAAGCATCCTACAAAACATTATTAATGAGTAGTATAAAAAAGGCGGTTCTGGCACACCTGACTTCAGGCTGTGGACACAATTAGCATAAATTCAGGCTGCACGCTGTGAACATAGAACAGCTGAATTTCCATTTTCCCCCCTTTTTCCAGTCCAAAACTTCCGATTTCTTGTACAAAAACCAGATTTTTTTCCCCCGATTTTTTCTCAAAATTACCCGACTTTCACTCTCGCTTACGCCAACCATCTTGGCAGTCAGTGCCAGAAAGCGCATTTGCTCAATTTAGCACAATGTGGTTGAGTTTTGCACAATGCGGAGGAATAGGTCGGAAATTAAGGAAATTCCTGCCAAATTGAGAAGTCATTCGCAGTGGCCATCTTGGTATCGACGACATATGTCAACCCAGGACAATTCGCGACCAACAGAGGATGTCAACCATTTTGGCGGCCAGCACCTCGCCATGCCAGTGGCGGCGGTGGGGCATCAAGGCATCGCGAACGATCGGATGTTGTGTAACACTGCCTCCTCCTTAAGTCTCTGAGTGTATGCATTACACTTATAAGCATAGTTGGCTATAATTTCCTAACCGTTTAAGTTATAGTAGTCAAATTCATAACATAGCCATCCACCCCGACTAGGAGAATGGTGGTGGGGTCAAATATGCCCCATGTTAACTTATAGGCATAGTTGCCTGTAATTTCCAAATTATTTAAGTTATATATGTCAAATTAAAATCATAGCCATCAACCACGACTAGGAGAAGGGTCGCGGGATCAAGTATGTCCGATGTCAACTTATAAGAATTATTGTTTATAGCTTCCGAACCATTTAATTTATAGTTGTCAAATTATAGACATAGACATCCACCTTGACTAGGAGAATGGTCGCGGAGTCAAATATGTCACATTCCAACTTATAAGCATAGTTGCCTGTAATTTCCAAACCATTTAAGTTATATTTCTCAAATTCATAACATAGACATCTGCCACAACTAGGAGAGGGGTAGCAGGGACAAGTATGACCTATGTCAGTGAATAAGCATAGTTGGGTGTAATTTACGAACCATTTGAGTTATAGTAGGCAAAGTCACAACATATTCATCCACCATGACGTGGAGAGGGGTCGCAGGTGCATGTATGACCTATGCCAACTTATAAGCATAGTTTACTGTAATTTCCAAACCATTTCAATTATCCTTGCCAAACTCATAACATAGGCATCAAACACAACTATGATAGAGGGCTGTAAGGTATGAAGCGTTTGAGATACAACTACCAAAATTATAAGACATACATAACCACCCCCCCCCCCCATGACGAGAAGGGACTTGTGGACATATGTCGGCCTACATGTCTCCCCGTTCTTACTCACCTCTCTCTCCCCTGTCCTATCGGTGCCACCGTCTGGTCACACACACACATCCTTGCAAGCCCCTCTCCTCGGCATCTCGACCAGCGACCTTCCACTCATCCTCGTGCTCTCTCTATCCATTGTCCTCCCTCTCCACCAGGCTACATCTCCCCATACCTTACATCTGTGAGCGCTCACCATCACCTGGTCAGCGACTTGCCATGCACCAACCTCCGAGCAATCGCATAACAACGTACTTACTTCCAGACATTAGCTCAGTACCACCAGCCCTGCAGTCATGAACTGTGTACCAAGATGTCAGTGTATGTATGTACATATGTAATGAAATGTCACTCGCAATGAATACACAGTCATCGCTAGACAGCCTAACCCCTGCACATACAACATATGCTAGAATGACAAGCTTCCTATTATGAAACAAAGTCTCCCCACTTTATCTGGTGTAGCAGTAAATATACGTAGGCCACGAGTGCTACTCACCGTCCTCGTCGTCGTCTTCGTCGACGATGTGACCTCGCTGGAAGCAGAGACCACAATGACCAGTCCTGCCTTTCTATGCACAATAGATATTGACCAAGTACTTCATCACCACCACTTCACCCTTGACATTGTATTATCGGTATGCTATTGAGAGGAACTAATGCATGTACCCTGAACCATCGTCTAGGTATCGCAGGTTCGATTCCTGTAGAGAATGGTTATATGCACAAATAAGGAGCTAGTCATATGCATCACTCTGTATGCTTTCTCACGTCATCTGCTAGAGTGCACAAAAGAAAAAAATACCTACCAACCCACACATGAGCATTGCACAAGTGCCTGCTAGACAAGACCATACATCATATGGCATTCGACAAAAACCATGTAATTCTATCACTAATACAAATTGTCAGGTTGGTCGAGAGGCCAAAGCCGCCTGATATAAGCTCTTGTTCTAGTAAAAGGAGCATGGGTTTAAATCCCTGCACATGATACATTTTTTTTGGTTCTGTACCCTATTCCAATAAATATGATTTTGTAAATTTGAATCCCGTTGAGACCACATGCAATCAACTGTCGGTCCCACAGCCCATGAAAAGAGACTAGCATGAGAGTCATACTTTGTCTCCGACCTGCACTCACGTATCGACCTGTTTTCAATAGCAGTCAGTCATACTTTGTCGCCGACTTGTACTGATGTACCACCTTTTGTTTTTACAGTTACAGACAGTGACATGCCACATAGTTTGCTGTAATCTCCGAACCGTTTGAGATACAACTAGCAAATATCATAACAAGAGCCTACACACTCACCAGTATCTCCGACCTGGACTCGTGTACCAAAGCAGGTAATAATAACAGGGAGCAGTCAGGGAGTGGTCACCCTGTTTTGTAATACGAAAACACACACACACAATGATAAGCTTATTATTATTATGAAACAAATTATCCCATACCTTACTTGAGGTAGCAGTGAATACTCGTAGGCCACGAGTCAATCCCGTCGTTGTCGACGTGACCTCGCTGGAAGCCGAGACTGCAATGACTGGCCCTGCCTTTCAGTGCACAGTAGATACCGACCCAGTACTGCATCTCCACTACCACCTCCCCTTGTCAATGTACTTACCAGTATACAACTCAAAGTAAACAATGCATGTGCCAAAATCAACCTCCAGGTATCGCATGTTCGATACATGTAGAGAGTGGTAATACATGTCGACATAAAAGCTGTCATATTGTCTACAACAGTGTTAGTAATTACAGACAGTCTGTCCCTGACCTGCACACGCATACTAAGCCCATCATACACATACACAGACATGTGTGTACTGCACAAGCGATGGCTAGACAAGGATGACGATGGCGTGTAATCATTAAAACAAAATAAGGAATTGCAGGTTCAATTCCTGTTGAGAGGGTATGCTGACATGTCTGCAAACAATTCTTCATCATCGGTCCCGCTGCCCATGACGACGACGGAAATGTAGCACCCATGACAGTGATACCTCGTCGCCGACCTAGAAACAGTAATACTCTGACGACCTTATCTGCACTTGTGTACCAACCGAGCCTTTTTTATAGTCATATGAAGCCATATTCTGCCAGCCCTGCCCGAACTTTCAATGAATTTACCAAGCCTTTGCAATTATAATGAGTCATACTCTGTCGAACCTGCCTGAACCATCAAAGTATTTACTTTCATCATGCACCAAGCCTTAGAAATTACAATCAGTCGACCCTTCCTGAACCGTTAATGTATGCAATTAGACAGATTCCGTCCAGTATTACATGTTCAGCTGTATCACTATGAAAACTACGATGTTGTGTGTACCCTACATGACAATTCACGAAACTACGTCCCTACGGAGAGCTGCTTGATCTTCCCAGCCAAGTTTCGCCCGCTAGAGTGCACCAACGGAAAGAAAATAGTTATATTCAAAATGACTAGTAACGAGCATATTTTGCAATGTATATATTCATCAAAATACTCACAGCCATAGGTCACACACATTGTGACAATCCGAAACACAAGCCCAGTAAGGAGTTATCGCAACACACACACCAACTATGTATGTACTCTGCTCTTAGACTATGCAGATCAGAGGTGTTACCTTAACAAGTGTACCTGTTTCAAAAGACCTGCAGGTCCTGAGTACATATCATCATCATATATTCACTGAAAGCAATGATCGCCCTGCCTTTCAGTTCACACAATACATTTCCGATTACATGTTCGCTAGCAGACAATTGTTCGTCGGGGTGAAGCAAGGCCCCACTGCCAAAACGTTATGAAGAACCTACAGCTACAAGCCCTAACCGTATGATGCAGGCGAAGTGTGTACCTTGTATGCACATCGCAGGAAGTGTTCGATAGAAGACTAAGTTGATCGTGTATGAGTGTAAATAAACCAACCTCATGGCCAGCAGTCGAGACATTGCAAACTAGCATGACATGCTTGTAATTATAGCCATACTCGGTCTTTGACCTACACTTATGTACTCAGTCTTTACAATTACAGACAGTCATAACCCTGCCATCACACATGTATCGATCGAGGCCTTGATATTACAGACAGTCATACTCTGTCGACCCTGCCTATGCTCAAACCTTTGTTGCATGTACCACACCTTTCCAAGTAAAAGCAATCGTACTCCGCCGACCCTGCCTGCGCTTGAACTTTCAATGAGCTTGCGTACAGGCATTTTTCATCCAGCAGCCCAACAGTTCCACTGTGATAAATGAGATGCGATGTGTGTGTGTGTGTGCATGCCCATAGTAATAAGCTGAGGCAAATAGTGAACTCAGGTCCTTATAGACAGCTGCTTGCACAATCACTCTCCAGACTCTGGTGCCTTGTTAGTGTGTGTGTTACCCGTGTTACATAAGGGTTTCATGTGTGCATAAATCGAGGGTATATATATGCAGTCACGTGAGCTATCTGGCTCATTCGAAGTTAGTCTGTCATTCGGGCTTGGACAGACCTGAGAGTGTATTATTTCAGATCAGCAGTTTGTACCATAGCTACACAAAACAAACTTGCTGTGGAACACAGTGAAAATGATGGCATTCTGTCCTAGAGGTCAGAAGATTTTATCAGCCATTGTGGCATATGGAAAGCATAACCCATTGCAGCACTCGACACAGTAACTGATCTCGCATATTTGCTTAAATAATTCCTTCTGACATATGCACGTAATGAAATATGGTATGTCTACAAACACCTATCTACATATTTACATCAGGATGAAGACACATGCGACTGTCTCTGGTGTATGGAGCATTTGCAAGGATGTACTACTGTCAAATATAATATGTGGCTGGACTGTAACTATACAAAACTAGAGCCTCGCGACGATTAATATTGTACCAGAGCCTCCAAGAATTCGGCTGTAGCTTTGTCGCATTCATCTACAGCAGAAGATGTGATTGTCGATAGTATATGCATTATATGTCAAAAGGAAGAAGAAATGGTGGCGAAGGATTAGGGTTGGACCCTAGTTTCGGTAAATGCTATAGAGTTGAGAACTAGTGGGTACGCCCCACTTCGCAAATAGTTACATTACAATTTTCCCTCAGTATGGAAAAGAAGATGTCAACATAGCTTTGTCTTCAACCATTAGATGGAGAGGTATAAATTACTCCATCAATAGTCATTCACACACGGTTGCTAAACTGACTTGTACGACATTGTTACTAAAATGAGTCATCTGTGAGGATTCAGCACTACGTAGTAGTAGTACATGTGTGTTTGTGTTCACACATATGCTTGAAGAGGATGCAATCGAGTACAACTACATGTGAAACTTTCTCGATCGATCATCAATCACATGGTAAATAATGCAGTAACTGTGACAAGTTCTTCTGTAAAAGTTTCAATGCTCATCGTCATGAACAGAGCGACTGTACAGAGGTACCGACCTCTAGAAGCCACACTTATGATATATGTGGTGCGCCATTTGGCAGAGGTGATAATCTAAAGAGACATACTAGTACATGTAAAGTTACCATACATTTTCTTGATATGAGAAGGCACGACAAGTCCAGTCTTCCTGCTGATTCGATATGTACACCCATATTGTTACATGGACCTGAATGGTGCTCCAAACTGGTGAGTGGAGAAGGAACTACAAGTCTTGCAGAGCATGAAACATACTTTTCATCAGAAGTTGTGATCAACACCCCTGCACAGCTAACATGTGGAGTGAAAAACGAAGAAGATACTACTCAGGATGTTGAGAATGACACTGCAATTTCAGAGTATGCTGAGAACGACTTCCAACAACATTCCGACATTTGCAAAGCGAAAGTATATTGCTGAGACCTACTCCAATGTGACCTCCAAGTCTGCTGGTGATAGTGTGTCGACTTCTGTGAAGCAAAAGTGTGTTGCTGAGACCTACTCAACTCGGAAAAAGAACATAGATGCAGTCTTGTATACTGTAACCCCCAAGTTTGCTGAGAATGGTAATGTGATGTCCAAGTCTGCTGAGATCGCCCATGTGAACTTCAAGTCTGCTGGTGATGATAACATGCCGATATATTCAAAGCAAAAGTATGTTGCTGAGACCTACTCAACACGGAGAATAACATAGATGCAATCATATATCGTAAACCTTCTGCGAAGAGTGATGTGAAGTATGATTACTCACAAGACTCCAATGACCTAGTTGACAAACTACAATGGTTGGTTCCATTGCTGATAGGTGGATACCTGGCTGTCATCGGAGAGATAAATTCTATCATTGATGAACTCAAAGCTGGAGGTTTTATTGATTGTTATTGTGTGTGTGCACGATTTGGTCATGTATACAATTAATATAAACATCGCAAATATATATTGGTTGTTTTTCTTGTTTTTTAATTCCTACCATCTAAGAAATGAACCTACTGCTATGAGGTAGCCCTTCTGACCTCTTGAAACATTATGTCATCATCATTTTAATTGCTTACTTCAGAAATCCTGTATCTCCAGTTGACCATGTTTTGAGAAAATATAAAAAAAAAACTATTCTACTTTACTAATATGTGCTGTGAAATGTTATAAAAAATCACAATTGCAAAATTTCGTGTTGTAAATCTGTCTAAGTTATTGGAAAGGCTAGCTACAATGTATTTTTCTGCAATAAAAAATATTATCTTTATATCTACACATACTGGATTTCTGCAATGAAGTGGTTGTAAACATTATGTTGTTGTCATAGTTAGTATTAACGACAGGGAAATATTGTAGTTTCCTGTTAGTTTCGCAGCTATACACATTGAACATTAATAAAAGAAATGTTCATCATTAACAAAGAATCTATTGGTACAAACAAAACAAAATTAGCCACTTTGGAAAGTACAAACCTTAATAAATGGTTATAACTAATCTAGACAGCAGGCCTATTCACATTCGAATTTTACCAAGATTTCACAAATATTAACAAAAAATACTCACTGTGAAAAGTACACCTTATACTGAACTTCTATAGGTTGAAGGCCTATTACTATTGAACACAAACTTATAAATTCATACAAATCTACACACTTTTGGATTGTACAAAACCTAATAACTAAGTTAGACAGGGGGCCTATTCACATTCGACTTCTGAGTCTGTATTGGGACATTCTTCTGCATTGTAGGCCACTCCAATATCTCATCGTAGAATGCTTCGTATCCTCTGGTGTATTCCAACAGCTTTTGGAGTTCTTGCAGTTTCTTGTCATTAATAGGGACCTTTCCACCAGGATACGCCTTCTGCGATGGTAGTGCAGGTACATTATCTGTCTTTTGAAGGCGAAAAGTACAATGACATAAGCTATTGATGAATAGGTTTCCTACAACTGTACCAGGAGTTTCACTAATGTATAAAAAACTGTTTGTATGTTGATATCTTTAATGAGATTCTCTGGTCTTTTTATGCATCTTTCCTTGAAATTTCTTGGTTCTTCTTTTGTGTATTATTATCTTCATAGAAACATTCCATTTGGCATTTTCGCTTAACTGTGGATGTTTCATTTTGAGACCCAGGCTTTCACATTGGCTGCAAACATCAATCTGTGGCCTGCCAAAAACATATCCAAAGTTTTTTATAAAATAGTGGTAATAGAAATAATATTTCACCACATTTTGCAACATTGGAAGGTCGTTCACGAATATATGATGCATGGTAACAACATTGAGTCGAGTGTCTAAATACTTCTTATGTTGTCCTCCATAATGTATGTGCTTCACATCAAACTTAGATGCATGTTCATGTATTTTAACACAAACATCTCCCTGGATCACATTCCCACTACGGTTTTTGCCACTCATGCCATGAGGACTTTTATGATCAACTAGAAGGTTACAAAGTTGACGTATTATGTCAGCTAAAACACAATGCAATTTTATTTATAAGCCATGATGACTAAATTTTAATCAATTGTATGATTGCTCAAAAAGTTTAAATCAATTATATTCAGTTACAAAATGACTTTAATGTGTTATCCAAAAGAGTTAAAGAAAAAGTGGCATTCTTTTTTAATAATAATGATGAAATTATTCCTTTAGAGCTGTGTGAAGACAAATCTCTAATTGTATTTCACGATGCTATTTTAGAAAACTAGGATGTCATCCACGAATATATTACTATGGGAAGGCATAAAAATATTGCTGTATTTTATTTGGCACACACATATTCGAAAGTACCTTAACAATTAGTAAGGAATAATGCGAATTTTTATTGCGTATTTCGACAAGATAATACATATTAAAGTCATATTCATAGTGATTTTGTTAGTGGAGATATGACTTTTGATAAATTCAAAGAGCTTTATGCAAAGTTTTGGGACAAAGATTTTGGTTTTATCACAATATATTTGAGCAGAAATGCAAGGGAATGGAAGTACAGCAATCAAATAAAAAAATGTATATTCTAACTCTGTCTTGTGAATTGTATATGGGAACAATTTATTTACTTCAGCTAAGAGCATATTATCTTACTGGCAGCAGGAAAAAAAAACAATCCTGACATGCGCTCTGCCTCGACACAAGTTTTCCTTGTCAGTGATGACAGCGAGCTCTCCCTGCTACAGGAAGTATGTTATCACATCTGTGTCACTATCTAGTAGCCACGAGCTGAACACTCTGCACAACTCTTGATAACAGGCTTCCCACTTGCTGCATGAGGACTTTTAATCATCACCTCACCCATCTTTTTGCGGTGGCTCAGCAGCAAGGCATTTGATTTCAAACTTGAAGGTCGTGTGTTCGAAATACCAGCCGTAGAGGATAATTTAATAGTTGGAATATGAGGCTCCCATATTTGCACTATAAGATTACCACCAAATAATTCAACATTTGAGCCAAAAACATTGCTCTTGCTCATACAGCAATGTATAAGTATTGATGCAAATAAAAATGGCACTCTCAAACTTGAGCAAAGCATGCTCTCCATACTACACTTGTAGTATAACAGATGTATAAGCTGGAGTGATCTCATATGGTCACTTATCCACTAAAAAAATGCCCTGCTGGTGGTGAACTGAGCGGTTTCTCCTAATTGAGTTTTGATGGTGCTAATTAAAGCTGGAAAAATTGGGTCGCTAGCATGATAGACATATCTCTAAATCCAAAAAATTAATAGGTCCCTGATGCAGCATTAAGTTGCTTGTAACCCTTTTGAAATTTTTTAAAATAAACCTCCCACCATAGGTGAAATGTGCGTTGAACAAACAATGAATGAATAGTGAATGAACAATGAGCAAACAATGAACAAACAAGGAATGAATGTTGAACATATGTTATAAATGATAAATGAATGTTAAAATGTGCTTTTTATTGCATTTGAAATAGATTATTATAGAGAAATATTTTATTTCACAAAATATTTCAACTCATAAAACATCTCTTTTATTAATCCTAGAGTTATGCGAGTTATCAAAGCCCAATCATTTTACATAAATTTTATCATCTGTAGTTTTTAAGACTTTTTCAACCAAATATTCATTTGGATAGTCGGTTCTCATAATTTTGTATTCATGAAAACTACCCTTTATTTATTCTCCTTTGTCAGCTTTCAGTTTGTAAATTGGTACATCATTATTTAAGAACTCAAAAATGGTTAATAATTCTATTGTCCAATTAGCTGTATAACCCTCTTCAAAGATTTGTTTTCTCTTGCTTATGCGGACAATATCGCCAACTTTGTATTTCAGTTTATTAATCATGTCTACAAAATTTGTTTGCATTAAATTTTTTTCATTGGCTTATTAACTTCAATTGGTTTCATACAAATGGTTCTATGTTTGGTATTGTTGTATTCTTGCACTAAATCATCTTACATATTTACCCATTTGTAATTGCCATTTAAAGCAAATTTCTTCCACATTATGTACTTCATTGTACAATTATATCTTTCCTCACAACTGGCTTTAAGTTTACTGTATGTAGAATAATGAATGATGTTATATTTTTGCATATGTTCTTTAAATATTATATTGTAAATTCTAAGCCATTGCCACTTTAAATATTAAGCAGTTTTTTTTCCAACTAATACATATTCAAAAGTAAAGAAAATTTTACTATTGTCTAAGTGAGAATGATTATTACTTTTGTTCCACTTTGCAGGTATCTTTATCAAATATCTTTTACTGAGCACATCATCTCCATCTATAGGATCAGCCAGACTAGTCATTCTACAGTGTCGAAAAGAAACATAATTTTTTGTATAGGTAAAAAATTCACTTATATGATCTTGTAAAGAAGAAGAAATAGTATTGTATTTTGAATCTACATATGTTTTTAAATCAGAAACACTGGTATTGTATTTTGAATCTACATAGGTTTTTAATGTATAGTCATAAACAATAGTTTTATATTTTTAATCTACTTCCTTTTTTAGTGTCTGCTTCGCATTATTTGTCCATTTTTATATAATCATAAATAAAATGATTAATTGTAAATGTATATTTTCTTTTGAAGCATAATCAGCTATTTGTTTATTTAAAAAAATTTAGTGACTGCATCTTTATTGTCTCTAGGATCATGTATATTAACAATTCTATGGCCTAAAAAAGAACATAAGATTTTGTATAATCAAAGCAAGTGCTAAGTTCACTTCGTAAATCAGAAATACCCAAATTGCATTGTGAATCTACATACGTTTTTAAAGAGTAATAAGTAGCAATAGTTTTGTATTTTACATCAACATCTTTTTTTAAAGTATAAGCACTGGTGTCAAAAATCTTATTTAAACATTTTATTAATGGTTTTCCAAATATATCTGTCATTTAATAACAAAGAAATTCGATCATTGAACTTAAAATCTTTCGAAAAAAGATGTAATGCGATTAAACATATATGTCCACAAATAACTAAATCAAAATTATGAAATTGTATCATCATTGTAATAAACATTTATATTTTTAAAGTAGTTGGAATATTACCTCCAAATGAATCAAAAGAGTAAACACCATTATTTTCTTTAAAATAACGAACCTAATGAGTACCAGGATTTGTTGAAATGTCAAAATTAACTGCAGCATATTAATTTTTGTGAATACTTTTAGGTAGTTCAGTATCATATAAACATTTCGGAAATTTTTTATATTTAATATTTTTACATATTTTTCAACATCGATATTAGAGAGTGGGTATATATTCAAATTTTTTTGAACTTCCCTTTTTTTTTTTTTTTTTTTTCAAATTAACTTAACCACTTCCTGTTTTATCTTCCTTTGCCAAATTGTGTTTCTGTTTTTCTTCTAATTCTTTTTAATTTTTATAGTTTGTTCAAAAGAATTGTAAATTGCGCTAGCTCCTACAGCTAAGGTGCCAAATGTACCTAAAGCAGCAAGTATAATATGAATAATTCCTAAATGGTGTAAACCACTTCCAGATTTTTCTTTGGCCATCTTTTTGACTGTTGGTAGTGATAAAGTTAATGTGAATCTTTTACGTTCGTTTACTTTTTTTTTCTCAATTTGGTTCTTCGTTAAAAACTTATATATAACCAAACCTTTTAAGTCCTCAAAGGGAATATCGAAAGTTATATCTGTTATCGTCATTTATAAGTAATATATATATAATTAATAAAACATTTTAATTCCCCACCCTAGTTTCTTTTTATAAACATAGTTGAGGAAACAGCAGCAGAAGCAATTTTTTCACCAATTGGAGTATTTTTATCTAACATAATTTCTTTTGCTTCTTTTTGTAAAATTTCATCATCATTATGTCCAGATTCTAAATCTTTATGGTCTCTATAAGCAATATCCTGATATTTGCAGGCTTCATCAAATTTATTTATTCCAGTGTCACCTTTTCCAATCGTTCATTTAATTTTGTAAATGGTCCACAATAATTATAACCTGGCAGATGCATTTGGGGTAAATTTAAAATTGTTCAGTGCCCAATTTATAATACCTTTGCCATGGTCTTCTGAATTCCTAAATGAATATGGAATTTTAATGTAAAACTTTTATAAGATAAGGAATTCCTTTTGGATTATTAATAACAAAATCAGAAAATTTATCATGTAACATATTTATTATGTTTACTTATTCATTGTAATAAATTTTTTTCAGCATTTTCTTCACCATGAATAACTAATAATCTGTCAACCAATTTTCAAACATCATCCATCCAGATATATTCTTTTGGTAAATTATTGTATTTTTTTAATACCTTCTTCGATCTAGGAGTTCTTGGAGAAATCCTTTTTTCTGGTGTGTTTGGTGCAGATCTTAAATATGGTTTAATATGTGTTTTATAAATCGGGCTTATTGTATTGTTATACTTCCAACCATCACTCGATGGTACCTTTTTATTAGGATTATATTGTTGGAATTGAGCACTGGTTGTTATAAAAACTTCTGCATAATTTTCATCATCCTCATCATCAAATTTATTCTCAGGGGTTTCTTGTGAATTTTCTGTTAACAAATTAGATAATCCTGGTGTTAATTTATATTCTTTATCCTTCACAAACTATTTTTCTATGAGTAATTTAACTCTAGAAGCTCCCTTTGATTCCATCATTTATAAATATATGTTTTTCTTATAAATGAGCTATAAAAGTATTGACAGTTTCGTGAGACAAACTTTCCCCCCAACTAATCAAACTAGGGGGAATTTAAATGTTTACAATAATAGAATTGAATTTGATATTTATATAGGAGATGGCTTTCTTTTCCAAATGATACTTATGTTTATGAGCAGTTTAGTTTACTAAAGAGAGATAAAGTTGGAGCTGAGGCAGAATATGATGAAAAAGATAATGTTGATGTTTGTTCTAACTTTTTTCCTTTTCAGTTTTCGAGAGTAGAAATCTCAAAACATGGAAATATTATTGAAGCAACAATGATTAATGCTTTATAAAATCGCCAGGTGAATAAAAGTCTTTAGAGTTTACTGGTGTTGATAATCTATATCGAGTTAAATCTGTTTCTAGTCATACAAGATGAAGTTAAAACTGTTTCTAGTAATAAAACAAATTAAATATTGTATCTGCTAAGATATTTGTTTTGTTTTATTCGTGATAACAATGGGGTTCATTAGGAAGGTGGTTATAAAATTACTTTTTTTTTGTAATTCATCTAATAACAACTGTTTATTTCTTTTGAAACTTTAGATAAAGATGATGAAGTTACGAAACATCGCCCTGATCCTGGTAACATTGATATTAAAAATTAGAAATTATATGGCCTATTGTTGAATATGAATCTAATAAAGCCATGGCAATTAAAAAAATATATACAAAAATCCTAAATCGTCTATTAGTTTTAATTATTGGCAATTTTTGTAAAAAGAAGTTCCTGGTTGATCAACTGTGTTTAACTTTGATATAAAAGATCAGTTTAATAATTAAAAATTTTATATGCCTGATTTTGTAATTGTAGATTTTCAACATAATAGAAAAATCGTGCTGAACAACATAAACATGCTACTATGTTTGAGCATTGTAATGTGAGAAACATTTATGTTAAAAATGGTAGAAATGAAATTTTTCCTAAAGAAAACTGGAATGTAAACATTGCTAACGGTGTTTGTCTTAAACAATTTCTTGCTTATAATGATTTTATAAATTCAGAAACTAAACTAGATACGAACTATAGAAATAATGAACCTTATTATAAACCAACTGTAAACTTTGATTGAGATATTAATTACTATTCATTTTGGGGTAAGGCTGTTATATGTTATGGATTGTATGTATAGAAAAACTACTGTAGTTAAAGAAAAAATCGAATATAAAATTAATGTTGATTTTAATAAAGAAGTTGAAGAAGGTACAATTTGTAAATAGTTGAGAGGTTACATTTAAAAGTTTTACGAATTTTAAAAAATGTAGATGACTTATTTGATCAAATAAAAAAATCATTTTCATAACTCTAAATGAGTTTTTTCTTTCTCTTAGTAAATTTATTTTCTTTATATATAAAATAAGCATGCCTTTGTTTCCATGCAGTTTGACTAGTATTTTAAAAGTTGATGGTAGTGGTTCAAGACCACCTTCTTATAGATTAGATAATCCATCTGAAGATCTTAAAAATATGGTTCACACATTTCACTCAAATTTACAAAGCTTACAATTATCAATCTTAGATAACATCGACGATAAATATGAACTTCGATAAATTGGAGAAAATCTAGAGAAAATAGAATCAGTTATTAGAAAATTATTAGAGCTTCGAATATAAACTGTATATAATGATAACATAATATTTCATTTGATTTTTAGCTTAAATTTGCAAACTGTATATAATGATAACATAATATTTAATTTGATTTTTAGCTTAAATTTGCTTGATATTGAGAATGAAAATCCGAATGCCTATTTTGGAAAAATGGTAAATTTAATTGATTTTGGGATAAAATTGCTCGATTTTCGTTGAAAATTGCTTGTTTTTATAGTATGAAAAATTTTGCACAGGCCCTTTTGTAACATATTGGAAAATTTGCTTGATTTTGGGCTTAAATTGCTTGATTTTCGATTAAAATTGCTTGTTTTTTTAATTGAAAATTGTTGTTTCTAGAAACATGAAAACGCATCTTGAAAATGAGAAATTTGCTTGATTTTAGCTTAAATTTTCTTGATTTTGATCGTTTTTGCTTCGAATTTCAGATTTTGAGTTTTTAATTTTTTCTTGTTCTTTTATTGAAAATAATGGGAAATAGTTAGTGTTTTTTTTTAATTTTGGCAAAAATTACTTGAAAAAAAATGGGATGAGCCAGGACCCACATTATACATCTACTCATCGATGAATATGAGCACGTTATCCACAGCCGATGTTCATTCTTCGAAATCTCGATGACGACTGAGCTGGCCAACCCTATGCTAAAACCATCATATCTGTCCTTTATGAGTTTCTAAGGAATGGAATATGTGTTCGATGCTCCTTCACTACTCTTCCGACGTGCATTACACCAACCCCAAGATTGCAGTGTGTCCATAACAGTAGTACATCCTTGCAAACACTCCATACACAGGAGACAGTCGCGCATGTCTTCGTCCTGTTGTAAATATGTGGATAGGTGATTATAGACATACCATAATTCATTATGTGCATATGTCAGAAGAAATTATTTAGGCAAGTATGCGAGTTCAGTTTCTTTGTCGAGTGCTGCAAGTGAGTTATGCTTTTTATATGCCACAATAGCTGATAGAATCTTCTGGCCACTAGAACAGCATGCAATCATTTTCACTGTGTTCCATGACAAGTTTGTTTGGTGTTGCTATGTTACAAACTCCTGACCTGAAATGATACACACTCAGGTCTGTCAAAGACCGAATGACAGATTTACTGCGAATGAGCTAGAGAGCTCATGTGATTGAGTGTGTGTGTGTGTGTGTGTGTGTATATATATATATATATATATATATATATATATATATATATATATATATATATATATATATATATATATATATATATATATATACACACACACACATATATATATATATACACACACACCCTCGTTTCATGCAAACACGAAATCCTTATGTAACACGGGTAAAACATACACCAAAAGGGCAGCAGAGACTGGAAAGTGAGTGTGCAAGCTGCTGTCTGTAGGGACCTGAGTTCATGACGTGCCGCAACTTATTATTACGGACACACACACATACACATAGCATCGCAGTTATCACAGTGGAACTGTTGGGCTGCAGGACGGGAATTCCTATACATACGCTCATTGAAAGTTCGAGCGCAGGCAGGGTCGGCGCTTTTACTTGGAAATGTGTGGTACAATCAACGAAGGTTTGAGCATATGCAGTGTCGACAGAGTATGACTGTCTGTAATAACAAGGCCTCGATCGATACATGTGTGATGGTAGGGTCATGACTATCTGTAATTGTAAAGGATGAGTATATGAGGGTAGATCAGAGACAGAGTATGGCTATAATTACGAACATGTCATGCTATTTTGCAATGTCTCGACTGCTGGCTATCTACACTCGTACACGATCAACTTTGTCTTCATTCGAACACTTCCTGCTGTGTGCATACAAGGTACACACTTCGCCTGCATCGTATGGTTAGGGCTTGTAGATGATGGCTCTTCATAACGTTTTGGCAGTGGGGCAGTGCGTCTCCTCGACGAACGTTTGTCTGCTGGTGAACATGTAATTGGTAATGTATTGCGTGTATGGAAAGGCAGGGCGGTCATTGCTTCCAGTGAGTTCACGATGATGATATGTGTTTGTGACCTGCAGATCTTATGAAACAGCTACACTCATTAAGGAAACACCTCTGCTCTGCTTCGTCTAAGAGCAGAGTACATACATAGTTGATGTGTGTGAGTGTGGTTGTGTGTGTGTTGCGATACCTCCTTACTCAGTTCGTGTCTCGGGTTGTCACAGTGTGTGTGACCTATGACAGTGAGTATTTGTAATGAATACATATATATTTCACGATATGCTCTTTACTAGCCATTTTGTTTATAGCTATTTTTTTCTGTTGGCGCACTCTAGTGGGTGAAACTCAGCTGGAGAGATCAAGCAGCTCTCTGTAGGGATGTAGTTTCGAGAATTGTCACATAGGGTACACACAACATCGTAGTTTTCTTAGTGTTACAGCTGAATATGAAATGCTGGACGGAATCCGTCTAATTGTATACATTAATGGTTCGGGAATGATCGACTTCTTGTAATTTCAAAGGCTTGGTGCATGATGTACGTACATACATTGTAGGTTCGGACAGGTTCGACAGAGTATAACTCCTTATAATTGCAAAGCCTTGGTACATGCATTAAAAGTTCGGGCAGGGCTGTCAGTATATGGCTTCCTGTGACTGTAAAAAGGCTCGGTCGGTACACGAGTGCAGATAAGGTTGTCAGAGTGTTACTGTCTGTAGGTCGGGGACAGTGTATGACTGTTATGGGCGCTACAAGTCTGTTGCCGTCATGGGCAGTGGGACTGATGATGAACAATTGTTTGCAGACATGTCAGCATACACTCTCAATGGGAATGGAACCTTCGATAACTTATTTTTTTCAAGGATTATACACCATCATCATTCTTGTCTAGCCATCGCTTGTGTAGTCATGCATGTCTGTGTTTGTGTGTATGTGTGTGATGGGCTTGGTATGTGTGTGCAGGTCGGTGACTGTAAATACTAATACTGGTGTAGACAACATGCCATATTTTATGTCTACTTGTACTACCACTCTCTACAAGAATCGAACCTGTGATACCTCGAGGTTATTTCAGACCACATGCATTGTTTTCATTCAAAAGTATACCGATAAGTACGTTGACAATGGGAGCTGGTATTGGAGATGCAGTACTTGGTCGGTATCTACGATTCACGGAAAGGTAGGACCGGTAATTGCAGCCTCTGCTTCCAGCGAGGTCACATCGACGACGGGATGGACTCGCGGCCTACAAGTATTTACTGCTACCCCAGGTAAGGTAGGGGATAATTCGTTTTGTAATAATAATAAGCTTATCATTGTGAATGTGTGTGTGTTCGTATTACAGAGTAGGGTGAACCCTCCCTGGCCACTCCCTGTTATTATTACTTGCTTTGTTACACGAGTGCAGGTCGGAGATACTGGTGAGTATGATGGCTCTTGTTATATTTTCTTTATTATATCTCGAATAGGTCGGAAATCATAGCAAACTATGTGACGTATCACTGTCTGTAATTGAAAAAAAGGTGGTACATCTGTACAGGTCGGCAGCAGAGTATGACTGTCTGTAATGGCAAAGGGGTCGCTACATGAGTGCAGATCGGAGACAGAGTACGACTGTCGTGCTAGTCTCTCTTAATGGGTAGTGGGACCGACCATTGACTGGATGTGCTCTCAATGAGATTAAAACATACAATACCAAATTTATTAGAGTATGGTACAGAAACAAAAACATAATGTGTCAGGTGCGGGGATTTGAACCCATACTCACTTTTCCTGGAACCAGAGCTTATATCAGGCACCTTAGGCTGCTCGGCCAACTTGACAATTTGTATTAGTGATGGAATTACATGGCTTTTGTCAAATGCCACATGATATATGGTCGTGTCTAGCAGTCGCTTGTGCAATACACACATGCAGGTTGGTAGGTATTGTTTTCCTTTTGTGCACTCTAGCAGATGTCGTGGGAAACCACACAGAGGGATGCATATGACTATCTCTCAATTTGTGCGTGTGACATGCTCTATGGGAATTGAACCTGTGATACCTAGATGATGGTTCAGGGAACATTAATTAGTTCCTTTCAATAGTATATTGGTACGTAAAATGATATGGGGGAGGTGATGGGGATGTAATACTTGGTCACTATCTATCATGCACGGAAAGGCCGAACCGGTCATTGTGGTCTCTGCTTGTAGCATGGTCACCATCGTCGACGAAGAGGACGACGATGGTGAGATGTGCTCGTGGCCTATGTGTATTTGCTGTTATACCAGTTAAGGTAGGGGAGACTTCGTTTCATAATAGGAAGCTTATCATTCTAGCATGTGTTGTATGTGCGAGGACTCGGCTGTCTAGCGATGACTGTTTATTCACTGCAAGTGACATATCATTACATGCATACATACATACATTGACATCTCTGTACATGGCTAATGGGTTCAGGGCCGATGGTACTGATCGAACGTCTGGAAGTAAGTACACTGTTACGCATGTGCCCGGGGGGTCGGCATGCGACGATTCGCTGGCTGGGCGGTGGTGAGCGTTCGCAGATGTATTGTTAGGGGTGATGTAGGCTGGTGCAGGGGGGAGGACAAGGGATAGAGAGAGTGCGAGCATGAGTGGAATGTCACTGATCGAGTTTATGAGGGGTAGCACATGAGGAAGTGTGTGTGTGTGGCCAGGCGGTAGCACTGAGGGGACAGGAGTGACAGAGGTGAGTAAAAATGGGGAGATATGCAGGCCGACGTATGCCCACAAGTCCCTTCTCGTTGTTGGGGGGTGTTATGCTTATATGTTTATATATGCTTATAAGTTGGCAAAGGGCATACGTGTCTCTGCGACCCCTCTCCTTGTTGTGGCGGATGTCTATGCTATGACACTGCCAACTATAACTCAAAAGGTTCGGAAATTACACCCAACTATGCTTATACACTGACATATGGCATACTTGTCCCTGGGACCCCCTCCTAGTCATGGCAGATATCTATGATATGAATTTTACAACTAAAACTTAAATGGTTCGGAGGCTATAGCCATTGATGCTTATAAGTTAAAATTGCCCATACTTGACACCACGACCATTCTCCTAGTCGTGGTTGAGCCCTATGTTATGAATTTGACAACTATAACTTATACAAATAGGAAATTATAACTAATTATGCTTGTAAGTGTTATGCACACACAGAGACTTAAGGAGGAGGCAGTGTTACACGAGATCCTATCGTTAGCGACTCCTTGATTCCCCACCACCACCGCCGGCGAGGCGCTGGCGCCAAAATGGTCGACATCCTCAGCTGGTCACGAATTGTCCTGGGTATACATTGGTCATCGATACCAAGATGGCCGGCGGGAATGACTTCTCAGTTTGGCAGGAATTTCTCAATTCCCGACCGATTCCGCCGTATTGTGCAAACCTCAGCCATAATGCGTTAAATTGAGCTAATGCACTTTCTGGTACTGGCTGCCAAGTCGACCGCCTGTGGCAGGATGGAAATTCGTGTGATTGTCAGGGGAAAGGGGGAAAAATGGTGTTTTTGTAGGCGAAATCGGACGTTTTGGACGGGAAAAAGGGAAAGGAAGTCAATTCGGCGGTCCTGTGTCCACAGCCTGCAGCCTAAGTTTATGCTAATCGTGGCAACTGTTTCCACGGCCTGAAGCCTGGTGTGCCAGAACCGCCTTTTATATACTACTTTAATGCTTGTTACACACTGAAGTAGGGCGACACTCCTGCTTACTAAAAAATAGAGAGGCGACTGCCTTCCTTGACTCTCCATACACGATGCATGTGATACACACTCACTGCAGAATGAACAGAAAAAAAAATATCTTCAACACTATTTACAAGATTTCTAAAAGAACGAGAAAACTGTTTATACGAGTAACCAAGAGGAGTGTAGTTGGCAGATTTGGGCTACTCTAAACAACGAGGTCTTGAAAGCCGATGAGTATGGTGAGGCGTCGGAATGTAATGGCGGGAGGAAACGAGAGAATCCCGAGAACACCCGCCGAACAGCGGCGTCGTCCGGCACGATTCCCACGCGCGAATATCAGGCGGGTTAAGCTTCTTACGCAATAGAACAATTTAGCAGTTGACTTAACGTTTCCTTTCTTCTGACGAAACCACCAGTGCACAATACAGTTGTGCCGACTTCCGCGGCGTAGTTGGTTGCGTGCCGTCTTACAGCGCGGGAGTTCCCGGTTCGTATCCCGGGCAAAGCATGGGCGTTAATTTAAGTTAGGTTATGGTAGTCTGTAAACCGTCCCCTGCTAAGCGTTTAAGAATAAAACCGGGGGATTTTACAAAGACCTTTACGATCACAGTTACAACACATTTGTGAAGTCAGTGTTCATACAATTGAACATCGGTTCTGCGAGCTTCGTAAAAAGGTGTATCTTGTTATGTAAATAATTATGATAGCCAGGAATGCATTTTACGTACTTTTTTTTTAAAATAGGGTTAAAATTTATATTAAAAGTTTATTTCAAAACAAAAAATTAACTTGTTTTCTTGGTTAAATTATGTCAATTGATATATTTCCTTTCCGCATTATAATTGTTTGCCATTTATTTAATTTAAGACGAGCTTTGTTTAATATATACTGAGAATGCTTGACTTTGACTTTAAACTTGAACTTTTCGAAATCGCAAAGTCAAGAGTGCTTTAATTTACCTTTGACAGTTCCTTTGTGGCGAGCTCCACATGAGACAACGTGTCGGAGAGAAAACGCTAAGTCAAATCGTAAAGTCAAATGTTAAACTTTTCTATTGTCTAAGAAACTTTTCCCCGCACGGAATCGACCTCGGTTCGCTTTGGTCGGAGGCGAGTAATCTATGGCCCCCAAGATTAACCATAGTAATGTTTACAACACAGCTTTAAAAGGTTTTATTGCGAATAACTAAGACTGTCGGAATAATTATTAGACAAAAATTATATTTTATCAGGTCAAAAATCTGGACATTTTTCATCATCACGAAGAACCCAGTCGAATGCAAAAAAAAAAAAAAAAACTTTCGTCGGACGTCTGGTAACCATATTTATAACAGAAAGAAGGAAAATTAAAACTTTTTAAACTTTCACAATTATTCGTATACTATTGTCATATATTTTTGATAAGGTACATCGCATCATTAATCTCAGAACTGAATTAATTCCTAACGTCTTCTTCGCGGTAGTTACGTGCGCGTTAACAGTTGTATACGCCGTTCACTGTAAAGTGAGCACTTTTGAAAGCCCTGCTTAAGATCTACTTGTATGCACGTCGTGTGTTCTTCCGCCTTATGTAAAATTAACATCGTCATGTGCTTCATCACTTTATTCATGCGTCGGTCAAGTGAATCAGTGAAATTATTAGAAAAGTAAAAATATTTTGTAAATCTGCTCATTTTTACACTTTGGCGCATTAAATATAAATCAGAAAGATAAATAAATAATTAGCTTACACTTATTACAAACGGTTATTCGTCACTTTTAATTCGACGTTAAGATATGGAACTACTTTCCCTCCATCGTTACGAACTTTACTGGGTGCGTGTCACTCAGTGAGCCCGGTAAAATATATGCCACGCAGGAGCAGTGACATTTTTCTAAGATTAAATTTCAAAAGTGCTCACTTTATCGCGAACAGCCTTTAAATGAAATGGGCCAGAACCCTCAATCCCCTACAAAACTCGACTTGAAATTAGTTATGATTTTTAAACGAATCTGATTCGCTTGGCATCCTCGATGTAAAACGACGGAACCAAATTACCAAAGTAACCTAGAACAATTTTTTTTTGGTACCATTTCAAACTGCTGCACTCGAAAACAACGGCATAGTGCGAAAGGTCATGGAAGGGGGGGGGGGAGAGAGAGAGATCAACGTGCGACCGTTTGTTACGGACCAGTGTTATCGGAGATTCCCCCCCCCCCCCCCCTGCTTTCAAGGCTCTTGCACGCGTCATCGAGAACGCAGATAAGGTTTTTGAATCATTGCGATTAATTGGTCTCGTTCGCTGTATTCAAATCGGTTAACTCATCATGCCCGCTGAAAATACGCGCGTGCGTGATAACAAACACGTTGGAAAAGCGAAGCTTACAGCTAACTGGCAGTTTTCCATCGTTATTGGTAATGCGCAGGAAATTATTTTTCAAGAGCTGGCTACTCTTGATTGTCATTGTAAGCACTCGTGTATAATCCATTCACGGACACTTCGCACTATTCCGAAGTCCTGCTAAAATTCTTCTTCCAGGACGTTCCACCACCTTGTGCAAACTAAGGCCGTGTCCGAATTCAGGTATATACTTGCTTACTTTCATTCTTGCATACCTCACTTACCCTTGGCACCAAACTCGGACAGGCAGTCATGTTGGCTTCGGTACCAGTTATTAGCCAACTAACCACTTTTAATGTATATGTATGCCGACTAGGAATTTTATTATTGTATTGCCGAAGGTTTTAGGGGTTAAATAAAGTAATAATGAATATTTAAATTTGATTTACTTTAACATTTATTGTCTTGCATTATTGTATGTAAGTGCAGTTTGGATTGATTTTTTTTTCATCTTAACTTCTGTAGGTTAGGAACATCGGCCTAGTACGAATTTATTGCTCAATTCAAATTTCTATGTCTACGAAGTAGTAATGTCGCCTTATTAAACTTCAAATAAGATAATTATGTCGGAAATCAATTGTAACCTACAAATTGCTTCTCAACATTGCTGCTCATATTCCGCAAGTATGCAAGTATACAACTCGTTTACTTGTATACTTGCATACTTCCGCTTGCAATTCGGACAGCACTTCCGCTGTCACTTCCGTGGACAGGTACGCACAAGTACGTACTTCAGGCGAATTCGGACACAGCCTAAGCTTGATCAAGTCTAGAAATTTCACACCAGATGGACAGCGCACTGAATTCGTGCGCACTCAGTTGCAATGATATTTTGCATGAGAACTATTTCTTACTAGGCGCTACCAACACACGTGTTTTCTCACTGTTTTAATTCATATTTATTATAAATGAAATATTATTATTTATAAATAATGTATACTTGACACTGCAATTTAACGAAAAATAATATACTTTTAGGTTAACAGAGGTATAAAGCGGTTGTGACACATGGTATATGAAGGAAATATCTGAACACGCCATACCCAGGGTGATTTTTCTAATGCTTGCTTTAAAATTCCGTAGAAACCGCGGATGCACTATAAATATATTTTTCTCAGGACAGAAATAAAAGTAGATATTTTGTTGCCCATTCATAAACTTACTGATTGAAACATATATGTGGTCGTTGAAAAGTGTGGAACAAAGGAAACTACTCCATAATAAATACTCAATTAGGATGACAAACATGTACTAAAGAAAAAAACAAGTACGTAATAATAATAATAATAATAATAAATCGTCTTTAGTAGGTGCAGTTAAGGCATATATGCCTTCTCTTACACTCAACCATTTTTACAATTTAAACTTGCTTTTACAGTTCAGAAGAGAAAAAAAAATAGGTCTTACAAATTAGACACTACAGAAAAACAAAAGTCGTTACTAGACAATTATGGAACAGGTAATTAATACTAAATAGAGACATACATATTTCAGTACTGAAAAAATTATTAATTTAAGTGGTGATTATTAAATTTAAACTAGTCCATAAAACACTGATGATGAACTGGCAGGCATGAGGCTAAATTATGTACCATATACACGCAAGAATATAGTACATTTGCATAACGCATAAATGCACAACAGGCACACATACATACACAAGTAACAATATCTCCCTGCAAATAAAATTATAAAATAGAACTCTAGTTCGTTACAACAACAAAATTGCAAGGACTTAGGCCCTTATAATTAATATGCCTATGGCAAACTCTGACAATAATCACAATACAGACACTTTGAGCTAAACATAACCTGGGTAGAATAATAATTAAAAGCGTAGGGCGGCGGGAAGAGAAATCAGTATAAAGACTGTTCACTATAAAGTGAGGACTTTTGAAATCAACCTTAGAAAAACGTCACTGCTTTTACCGGCATGAATTTTAACGGGCACACTGAGTGGCATGCGCCTAGTTAAGTTGGTAACGACAGAGGGAAAGTAGTTCGGTAACTAACGTCGAATAAAAAGTATTAGGCAACCAATTGTGATATTTTCAATTATTTCGTTCACATTCTAGTTTTTTTTATTGCATCGAAGAGTGAAAATGAGTAGGTTTGTAAAATATCTACTTTCCTAATAATTTCACAGTTTCACTCGAACGACTCGTGAATAGAGTGATGAGGCCCATGGTAATGTTATTTTTACATAATGCGGAAGAATACACAAAGTGCATACAAGTAGAACTTAAGCAGGGCTTTCAAAAGAGCTCAGTTTATCGTGAACAGCCTTTACAACGTAGCACACTTGGGCTCAAGCGTATAGCCTATGCATGGTTGGTTAAATTGAACTTTTACTTACATTGTGTCTATAGACTATATATAATATTTCAGGTATAATTAATACCAATAAAACAGTGAGAAAACAGGCGAGTTGGTAATGCCTAGTAAGAAATAGTTCTCACGCAAGGTGGTGTTAAACTGCGTGCGCACGAATACGGTGCTTGGCCCCTTTGGTGTGTGGTGTGTTTTTGACGTGAATACGTCTTTAAATTTGCAACCATAGTGGGAGGCAGTCCAGACAATCCGATGATAACAAAATCGGGGGGGGGGGGGGGGGGGTACAGTTTGGCATTGCAACTCAGAATCTATCGTCTACATTCAAAATTCAATTACACCACTCGATTGCCAAAGAATCAAAGAATATGTTACGTTGAGTGAGGACTGCGAAGCATCGCCTCCCCGGGGGGAAAAAAAGGGGGGGGGGGGCGCTTTTGAGTTCGTTTCACCGCATCTCATAACTTCCGCGTAATATAACTTTTGACTAGGAGAAACTATGGCGCTCCTTTAAGTTTCAATCGACAGCTCTCGTCAAGATCACTCGATTATGTGTATAAAAACATTTGTGTGGCGTGGTTACGGTGAAATTGTGTGCTTTCCATGTAAAAAAAATTAAGAAAACTTGACACAATTTCGGCATATACTCGTCAACAAGCCAAGTCGAAATACAGAAGTCGTATATAGTTGGGAAGAGATCTTAAAAGCAATCCAGTGATACCCATAAAACCGCATAGGATCGAGTGAAGCGGTGCCGGGAACGTAAAATAAACATCGAGGCGTCCGAGCGCGTCAACGTAGACGTATACACGCAAAACAAACGGCCGTGTCTCCAACACAGCGAATACCCAGTTTTTCTACACCCGGTTAAGCTTTGTGTGCATGAGGAGGAGGGATATCCTGGAAGTACAACTTGTCGTAGGGCTTTACAAAAGTTGGAAGTAACCGGATACGGACTATATAACTCCGCACACGCATCAAGCATGCACACGAAAACCACGCTGTGCTGCACATATTCGCGCACCTTCTTAAAGATGTTAGTTTCATGTTTTCGTCCACGAGATAACTAAGGTAGTAGGCCCTGTTTATCAATTTTATCCTTACATATGTAAAAACCTTATATATTCACGTGTTCCGATAAGAAATACATGGTTTTTTCTCCCAGTATTGACTGCATCTGAGCAAAACTTAGATATTATCTGTTATTACTTTAGAGTGTGTGTTTATTTAATGAACAATAATTTTGGTAAGCAAAAATCCCCTTGGAAAAGTAGTGGAATCTGAAGTATTTAGCATTGTTCGGAGCTAAAACAAATCTTCGTTTAGATATCTAACATTCACCACAACTTCCTGCCTTTCTTACAGGGTTAACCAGCAAGTGCCTAATTTTTGGACGCCAACATAGAGAAAAAAAAAAAAAGCTATCCTAGATAATGTTTTCCTTTTTCGAATTTTGAGAATTATTTTGTAATACTGGCGCAAATTTATTTCGTGTAGTATAGTCTATTCCATGAACGAGTGCAGTTTTTATACAGTTATAAATGAAGTACTATGTACAGTTGTTACCAGGGCAAAATTTATTGTGTTGACACGCTGAGCAGGCTGACAGTGAACTAATGTGTTGTAACATTATCTACAGCACAGAGACGCAGCTATTGCCATGGAAGCAAGCAGCTATATGGATGACTTGACTACCTTCAGAAGAAGAAAAAAAAAAAATCGCACTTGTTTGTGGAACAGGCCATATCTTGCGCCGTGTTAACGAAAAGGCTCTTCACGATAAAGTGAGTACTTTTGAAATCAACCTTAGGAAAAAGTCACTGCTCATGCCTGCATACATTTTAACGGGCGCACTGAGTGGCATGCACACAGTAAAGTTGGTAACGATGGATGGGAAGTAGTTCCATATCTTAAAGTCGGATAAAAAGTGTTAGGTAATCATGTGTGGTAACTTATATTATTTATTTAGCTTTATATTCCTTTAATGCATTGGTGTTGAAAAATAAGCATTTGGAAAATATCTACTTTTCTAATAACTTCACAGTGTCACTTAACCGACGCGTGAATAAAGTTATGAGGCCCGTCGCAATGTTAATGTTACATAAGGCGTAAGAATACGCAACGTGCAAACAATTAGATCTTAAGCAGGGCTTTCAAAAGTTCTCAGTTTACCGTGAACAGCCTATACACAAATTTACGGCACGAGAAATAGCTTTGCAGAAATACATAGCGCTGATGAAAGTTTTTTTCTCATAGTATAAAGGCTTTTTCACACGATCAAATTTTTGTTCAAATTACTTTCCATTTTTTTTTTTAAATTCATTTTATGTAGGATATATGACATCATATAAACTTCATGATCACGGCCATTTTCTCTTTTAATTCCTGGAATGTCTCGTTTTACTTCAAGATTTTCGTTTAGAACATTTTATATATTTTCTTGAATTCAAAATTCCAACCACTTTATCGCAACTTCTGACAGAATTAATGGAAGCAATATCATAATAATAAAAGTCGTATGTGCACATTTAAAGAGCGTACGAAATAAGGATGAATATATTTTAAAAACGAAATATACAATAAAATGTCGTGCACGAGTCGTAGATACTTATAAAATTTACTTCAGGTATTTTTTAAAAACTGGTTTAATAAAAAAATTTTGTGGAAAATTTTTATTTGGGGACTTGAAAGCATATTGAATGCAGTTCATTGAAGGGAAAATAAAGTGATTTTTAGTTCAATATATTAAGTTGAAATACTTGTATTCTATAAATATTTGATTGTGTGAAATCGCCTTAAGTATTCTTTAATTCATGTCACACACACTTCTACCTAGAGCTTTTTAAGAGTAGGATGGACTGAAACATTTTTTTGTGAAATAGTTGTTTGCGCGAATACGCATATCTCGGTAAATAAATGTTCTGCAAGTACAAGTTTTTGTCAGAAAAGATTTTAATATCAATAACCGTATTTTTTTTTACTTTTGTTATATTAAGCGTATTCTTGGAGAGAAAAAAAAATTGTGAAAATGGTCAAATATCACATTTTTAAAGCTTGTCTATGCAGTTTCCTTAAACGACAAGAGAGAAGTACAAAGATACGGGTGTGGTTTAATCTGTGGGCTTTCATCGCGTGTAATAAAACTCCTATGTTACAGATCTGAATTGCACAGTACAGCGTCACGGCGGAAACACTGCACGCCTTTGAGCGTAGGAGGCGATGAGGCACTAGGCGTGCGTGTTAGTGTCGCCCTTATCGCTCCCTCGCTTATTGACCTTGAACGCGCAGCTCCTTCCTACTGGCGTGCAATGTTCTCACCATACTGCGTTACCTATGGGGCTTTCAGCGTTGACCTTATCAATTTATTTATTGGCGGAAAGTCGGTAGGAAGGTTTAATCCAGAGCCCTTGGATAGTTTTCTATAGACTGTACACGGTAAAGTGAGCACTTTTTAAGGCCTTACCAAAAGGCACTAAACCCCTAATAAATATATTTTATTGCAGCCTCAGACGTTAACTTTTGAGAGTGATGAAGTATATACACTGTGTTTATTAGGCATATTGCAATGTTTATATCAAATGTTTGGTGGAAAGATTGAAAAAAAAAAAAAAAAAAATTAGCAGGTCCTTGAAAAGTGCTCACTTTAACGTAACGGTTATAAAAAGAACAGTTACAATTTGGTAGCACGTTACACAAGTAACACGTTCTATTGTTTATACCGTTATTCTTTGGAACGTCTTGGATTGCCACGACGCCTTATTACTGCACATGCGTAAGAGTTATTGTTTGGAACGTCTAGCTTTGTTTACTTTTGTTCCTTACCTAACATATTATATCAAAACTATATTTGTAGCAAATCAGTACTTCAAAGTCGACATTTTCTATCAGTGAAGCTTAATTTTGTGAACAATCGTAAACATGTGCACACATACGCCTTTTAATATTATGTATACTTGCATTACTGTAAAAATCAGTTTCCCCGCCAACAACTCAGACTGCTCTGTTCTGATTGGTCGCAGCCGCGCAAGTTTCACTTAACGTTTCGGTTGGCAACTGCGAGCGTGCAACAGTGCGCATGCGTGAATGTTATTTCTTGAAACACTGAAAAACGTCGTTATATTCCGGAACACCAGAACAGGCGAAAAATGTTTGACGGTGACCTATTACAAAAATAACATGTTCCTGGAACGTGTTACTTGGTTGGAACTGGAATGATGTAACACATTACACGAAAGCAACTGTTTGGCCCAACGCGCTGTATACTATATAGCTCGTTGGTGTTCGTATGGGGAGTTTGGCATTAGAAAGATTCCCGCCGCTAGGTGCACGTCGTTCCAAAGAGTTCGCTTTTAATAAAAATGTTAAGCTACGCGCCCAATCAACGAGAAAGATTTCACTTAGTTACGTAGTTATTTTATATTTGATCTATGGTTGTTGTAGTTTTTTTTTTTTATGTAGAAGGTAGAGAAAATCTTGTACACATGCGACACTAGCGCTTACTTAGTGACGAAAAAATTTTAGCTTTCAAACTAAAAGTAGTGAGGCTTTCAACCTTAGTACAGGCCGTTCACCGTAAAGTGAGCACTTTTTGAGGCCCTTCCAAAATTTTCTATTAAGTCCGTTTTTATATTTAAGCCATTTTAAAATATATGTATTCTCGCGCGACTAATAAATACGGTGTATACTTTCACCACTCTCAAAAGTTAATGTCTGAGGCTGCAATAAAACATATTTATTTGTGATTAATACCTGTTGGGAGGGCCTTAAAAAGTGCTCACTTTATCGTGAACAGCCTATAAAAGGCTGTTCACGATAAAGTGAGGGTTTTTTTAATGAACGTTAGAAAAATGTCACAGTCCCTGAATGCATATATATTAATGGGCGCAATGAGTGATATTTACCCAGTAAAGTTCGTAACTATGGATGGAAAATAGTTCCATATCTTGACGTTGAGCAAAGAGCGTTAGGTAACAATTTGTGACAACTTAAATGATTTATCTCGCTCTCTGTTTTTTGTTAATGCATCGAAGTGCAAAAAATGAGCAGATTCGTGTAATATTTTCTTTCCTAATAAATTCATAGTTTCGCTTGACTGGCGCATGAATAAAGTGATGAGGCAAACGGCAATGTTAATTTTTCATAAGGCGGAAGAATACACAACGTACGTACAAATATAACTTAAGCAGGGTTTTCGAAAGTGCTCATTTTACCTTGAACAGTCTGTAACGGTCAAGTCCAAGACAGGGCGCTCGCAAGGGACAGCACGGGCGGACACACTGATAAGGCGCCGTGCTCGCTAGCGGGCGCTGTTGCCAAGCGTCGCGAGCCGAGGATCCGGCAACGCCGCGCGCAGCTCCGTCCTTGCGCGCTGTTTACCACCGCGCCTCAGCGAGACGACGTCTTATCTGTGCGTCTGCCTCCTCCTCACCTCCTCCTTCCCTAATGGTTTTTTTTTTCTGCTCCACTCGCTCTCTCCGTCTCTGTCATGTCTTCTCCCAACGCCAACATGTGTTCATGTTGTTAGCCTTCCTTGCAGCAATACCCAGTACCAACACTACATAAAACGACCACCGTCTTCTTCTATCTAACAATCTGCCAGCACTACTGTCTAAATACTTACCTGAAGCTCCGCTAAACTTCGATTTTCGTGTTACACCTCCGCCTCATGCAGACAAAGTTCTTATATAAGTCTAGAAATTTACAGCAGAGGCAACGCACCATATTATGCGCACTTTGCGTAGTAACTCTATACATGAGAGGGGCCACGGTGGCTGAGCGGCTAGCCTGCTCGCCTCCCACCAAGGCGATCCAGGCTCAATCCCCGGCCGGGTAACTCCGGATCTTCGCATGTGGGAATCGTGCCGGACGGTGCCGTTGGTCGGCGGGTTTTCTCAGGGTTCTCCCGTTCCCCCCCGCCCCTTCATTCCGGCGCTGCTCCGTCCTCACATCGATCACCCTCATCGGCTCTGAAGACCTCGATGTTAAGAGCCGCCCAAATCTCGTTACTTTGCATGAGAAATATTTCTTATTAGTCATTGTCAACACATTATGCAACACACACTTTTTGAGCATTATTATGTATTTTTTCCAATACGTGGCTTTTTATGTTTAACATGCTCAGTATTATTTTTCTATTTTTCCCGTTGAGTACTTGCATTTATAAGGTCACGCGATTCTGTGCTTTTTGATAGACGGGGCAAATTTTGAGTGGCAGTATGAATTATTTTCAGTTGTAACCCTCGTGATCGGTCACATTTGAAGAATATTTTTAACAGTTTTTCGATGAGGAAGGCAGACATCTCGTGATACGGGATGTCAGGCAGCCAGCCCGGGATGTCTGAGCACTAGGTGATTAAATTAGAAATGTTTATAGAACCCCTGCCACACTTTAAATTTTTCCGTCGAACTGCTTTCAATAAGTTTGGTCAAATAAAGTTGGACAGTTATGCCGCCGTTGAAACGTCATAAGTGCTGCCATATTTGTCTGAAAATTGGACCGGTTCTAAAATTTCTTTGATGTTTGATGGTTTCAGCCAATCAGAAACTTGCACGGCAAAAAAGGACGTAAATAAACTTTAAAATAACGAACAATTGTTGGAAACGAAGTAGATTAAGAATGTAATTAATTAATGTATAAGCTGTCTGGGCATGAATTCTATTTTAAGTGAATATTGCACATAATAATACGAGCTCATAGGTATTAAATTTCTTTGTGCAGAAAACTTATCTGATAATTAAAATTCGAAATTAGTAAACAAGCGAAAATAAATTACGTTTCTTACATTTCTTCCTGTAGCATGGAAAAACAAAAGCAATACCCCGCTATGAAAGTGATTTTTAAATAATAATTCAAATTAGATTCTCCCAGTAAATAAATTTGACAGTGTGACACATTTTCAAACACATTCAAGATTATTTGATAGAATTTGTACTAAGGATAAATAAATCGTTATTTGCGCGTAAACGCGTATCTCGGTAAATAAAAGTTCTGGAAATATTACTTTTTGTTAGATAAGATTAAAAAAAAAAAAAAAACAATCATCTGTGGACCTATGCTTTTATTTTGGTCATATTAAGTGTATTTTCGGAGAAGAAAAAAAAAACGTGGAAATGGTCAGAAATCGCATTTTTAAAACGTGCCTACGCAGTTTCCTTAAGCGGCAAGAGAAAAGTACAAATATACGGGCGTAGTTTAATCTGTGGGCTTTCATCGCGTGTAACAAAACCCCTACGTTACAGATCGAATTTTCACAGCACAGAGTTGCTACGAAAACACGGGCACGTGTTGCGCGTAGGAGCGATGAGGCGCTAGGCTTGCGTGGAACTGTCGCCCGTACCGCTCCCTCGCTTCAAAAGCCGAATTTCGCAGGCCGTCTGTAATAGACGAAGACGCGTGGCGTTTTATACAAGAAGCAGGCAATTACGAACCCCCCCCCCGGGCAGCGTTGTAGATTTCATTGAGGTTAGCTTGAACTCGCGGGACATCCGCTGAGGTTCATTTCATGCACTCTGTCCGTGAGCACCTTTAACGAGAACGTCAAGATCTTCGGAATCCTACATTTTGACGACAACCTAATTCAGGTAAGACCTTTCCAAATTAAGTTCTCCCGCAACATCTCTGTTTCTTTTTTTTTTTTTTTTTTTTTTTTTACGATTCTCACGTTCCGGCTACACTCACCGTAGCGTTCCCGTTAAACAATCATAGTAACGTTATCGCGGAAGTACGAAGCTGTACTGGCTACAACCGCAGTACATAAGTAAACTGATACGGGAGGCCAATAAGAAACGAGCACAAAAAAAAAAAAAGGACAGGCTTACATGTATCGGTGTTCTGACTAACCTGATATTTTTATTTTTTTTTGTTTATCTACACGTGATGAAAAAAGCTTCGCGGGAATCGAGTTTCCGGATATTTAAATTGTGGTATGCACGTTAATAATTGCGTTGATTATTTAAGTAAACGGAAATCGGAACTGTACCGCAAAGTTCATTTAATAACTATTTACTTGTTAAAGGCCGTTCAAGGTAAGATGAGCACTTTTGAAATCCTTGCGTAAGATCTACTTGTGCGCACGTTGTGTATTCTTCTGCATTATGTAAAATTAACATTGCCATGGGCCTCATCACTTTATGTGTACGTCGGTCAGGCGAGACTGTGAAATTATAAGGAAAGTAAATATCTTACAAATCCAGTAATTTTTACAGCCCGATACATTAAAAAAAAGTAAGGAAATAATTTAAGTTAACAGAAATGGCTACCCAACACTTTTTATTCGACGTGAAGATGTTGAACTACTTTCCATCCATCGTTACCAACTTTACTATAGGCTGTTCACGGTAAAATGAGCACTTTTGAGACCCAAGTTACTTTTTTTTATGTCAGCCATTTTGTATCATGCAACCACATTTTTACATAAATATTGTCATGTTAGTAATAAATACAGTGTGTAGATTCCACCTCACTGGGAAATTAACTTCTAAGGTTAATTGAAATATATTTATTGATCATTATTTAAAACGAGAGGGCGTTCAGAAGTGCTCACTTTACCGTGAACGGCTTATACGTGCATATCACTCATTGCGCCCGCTAAAATATATGCACGATGGGACAGTGATATTTTTCTAAGGTTGATTTCAAAAGTGCTCACTTTACCGTGAATAGCCTGTATAGGCTATTCACGGTAAAGTGAGCACTTTTGAAGGCCCTCTCTTTTGGAATAATAGCCAATAAATATATTTTACTTTAGCTTTAGGCGTTAACTTCCGAGTGCGGTGGAATATAAATACTGTGATTATTGCTTAAATGGCAATTTTTATTAATAAAGAGTGGTTAAAGGATTAAATATGGCTACAAGGAAAAAGTAACTAGGGCCTTATAGGTGCTCACTTCACCGCGAACAGCCTGTATAAGCTTACACTGCACTGACACTCGTAGTTGGAAATGTTTTCTCGTTATTGGCCGGCGCAGAACTGGACGTAAGATAATAGAAAATATTCAATCCTCTTTATGACGTT